>CAJHQQ010001305.1:0-103541 GCA_905132885.1 Moricandia moricandioides
TGTAAGAATCTTGATTTGGACTCATAAATAAGTTTATAATCACCCTGAAGTTGAATCAAGATCATAGGAGTTATGATGAAGAAGTTATCCCACTTTTAACCCGAAGTGATTCCAGTTTGCCCTGTTGGTAGAGTTTGCAATTTCTTCTTTATTCTAATCAAACCATAATGAATCAAGATGTAAGAACCTTGATTAGACTCATAAATCAGTGGATAATCACCCTGAAGTTGAATCAATATCATAGTAGTTATGATGAAGAAATTATCCCACTTTTAACCGAAGCAAATCCCGTTACCCTTTTTGGAGATTTGAGAATTTCTTTTTGATACTAATAAAACCAGAATGAATCACGATGTAAGAATCTTGATTTGGACTCATAAATCAGTGTAGAATCACCGTGAAGTTGAATCAAGATCATAGGAGTTATGATGAAGAAGTTATCTCACTTTTAAGCGATGTGATTCCAGTTTACCCTGTTTGGAGATTTGGCAATTTCTTCTTGATATAAATAAAACCAGAATGAATCACGATGTAAGAATATTGATTTGGACTCTTAAATCAGTTTAGAATCACCTTGAATTTGAATCAAGATCATAGGAGTTATGATGAAGAAGTTATCCCACTTTTAACCGAAGTGACTCCAGTTTATCATGTTTGGAGATTTGGCAATTTCTTCTTGATACAAATAAAACCAGAATGAATCACGATGTAAGAAGCTTGATTTGTACTCATAAATCAGTGTAGAATCACCCTGACGTTGAATCAATATCATAGGAGTTATGATGAAGAAGTTATCCCACTTTTAACCGAAGTGAATCCAATTTACCCTGTTTGGAGATTTGGCAATTTCTTCTTGATACTAATAAAACCAGAATGAATCACGATGTAAGAAGCTTGATTTGGACTCATAAATCAGTGTAGAATTACCCTGAAGTTGAATCAAGATCATGGGAGTTAGGATGAAGAAGTTATCCCACTTATAACCGAAGTGATTCCAGTTTATCCTGTTTGGTGGGAGTTATGGCAATCCACCTCAATGTGTTTAGTTCTCTCATGAAACACACTGTTGGAAGCTATGTGAATTTCTGCCTGGTTGTCACAGTACATGGTGATGGGAGTTGTAGTTTCTATACCCAAGTCCCTTAGCAGGTTTCTGATCCAAATGAGCTCACTAGTGAGTGTCCTCATTGCTCTATATTCTGCTTCAGCACTTGAACACGACACAATCTTCTGCTTCTTGCTCTTCCAAGTGACTAGATTTCCTCCAATAAAGGTGAAATATCCGGTTGTTGACCTCCTGTCCACTCTATCACCAGCCCAATCTGCATCACAATATCCCACTATCTCTGTATTCTTGTTACATCCCAGCCATACTCCTTGTCCTGGTGCCTCTCTTAGGTATCTCAAGATCCTCTCCACCATGTTCCAGTGATGCACTTTGGGTGTTTGCATATGTTGGCTGACTTGATTAACGGCAAAGCACACATCTGGTCTGGTTATTGTAAGGTAGATAAGCTTCCCAACCATTCTTCTATAGTGCTTGGCATCTCCATAAGGCTTGTCTTCAATCTCCCCCTCATGCAATACTTTGTAACCATCTTCTAGTGGTGTTTTGGCTGCCTTTCCACCTAAATCACCTGCCTCACTCAACAAATCAAGTGTGTACTTCCTTTGGGATAGGAACATCCCTTCTTTAGATCGGCATATCTCAATCCCTAGGAAGTACTTTAACTCACCGAAGTCTTTGATATCAAATGATGATTTAAGAAAGGCTTTGGTTAAGAGGATACCTGCCTTGTCACTTCCTGTGATGATGATATCGTCCACATACACTAGGATAACCACAATTCCTTTTGGACTGGTGAGGGTGAAGAGTGTGTGATCAGCCTCAGATTTCACAAATCCTCTTCCATTGAGAGTGGTACTGAGCTTGTGATACCAAGCCTTCGGTGATTGCTTCAACCCATATATGGCTTTCTTCAGTCTAAGAACATTTCCAGGCTTGACAAGATGCTCTAGGCCAGGAGGTGGCCTCATGTAAACTTCATCTTCAAGTTCTCCTTGTAGAAAAGCATTCTTCACATCCATATGCCACAGATTCCACTCCAAATTGACAGCTAAGGAGAGGATGATCCTTATGGTGTGAAGTTTAGCTACTGGTGCAAAGGTGTCAAGATAGTCTTCTCCATAAGTCTGAGTAAATCCTCTTGCAACAAGTCTTGTCTTGCGCCTCTCCACAGTACCATCAGCATTGTATTTGATTGTGAAGATCCACATGCTTGTCACTGTCTTCTTTCCTTTTGGAAGCTCCACTTAATACCAAGTGTCATTTACAATCATGGCATTCCCAACTGAGTCTCTCCACTCCTTGTGTTCCATAGCTTCTTCATAAGACCTTGGGATGTACTCCTGGTCCAGCTCTCCAATGAACACCACGTGTTCCGTAGGACACTGAGCTAGAGAACACACAGCTCGAATAGGATGGGCTACTGCTTGGGAATTGAAGTAGACTCTTGTGTTGACCCAATTGGAAGGTGGATGTTTAATCGTGGTGCTCATTCTCAATGGTTGAACATTCTCTTCAGTTGTTGTTCCCTCACCATCTGTAGACTGATCTTCACTCACCACTGATCCTTCTTGTTGCTCAGCTTGATCATGAGATACTGAACCTTGTTGTGGTTCATGCTGGTAACCTTGTTGTGGTTCATGCTGGTTCCCCCCTTCAGGATCAAGGTGAGTAACCTCAACAGCTTCATTTTCAGAGTCCTCAGGTGATCCTTCATTTGCTGGTGTCTGATAGTCTTGTCTTGGTGCATCCTCAGTTACAACACTCTCCTTTGGTATACTGATGCCTAGACTTTCCATTACTCTCCTCAAATTTTCAGCTCTATCTGAGGTTGATTTGGATAGATCTTTCACCTCATCCCAACTCTTCTCTTCATAGTAGCCTCTGGACTCAACAAACCTCACATCTCTAGAGATAAGAACCCTCCTGGTTTCTGGTGAATAACACTTGTATCCCTTTTGGTGAGGTGAGTAGCCGATGAACATGGCCCTGGTGCTCTTTGGTTCAAGCTTGTTCCTTTGTTCTCCTAGAAGTAAAACAAAGCACATGCACCCAAATACCCGAAGGTGATCTATAGATGGTCTATGTCTGTTCAATACCTCATGTGGAGACTGGTCTTCAAGGACTTTGGTAGGGATTTTATTGATCAAGTAACAGGCTGTCATCACAGCATCCCCCAAAACCTCTTAGGTACATTTGTATGGAACATCATACTCCTGGCCGCCTCCATAAGGTGTCTATTCTTTCTCTCAGACACACCATTTTGCTGTGGAGTATATGGACAACTAGTTTGATGGATTACCCCATGTTTTGCTAAGTGTTGCTTGAATGCATTGCTGGTGTACTCTCCTCCATTATCTGATCTAAAATTTTTTATCTTGGCATTGTAATGGTTAGAGACATAAGCTTGAAAGTTTATGAATGCATCTAACACCCTATCTTTTGATTGCAGCAGAGTGATCCATGTATATTTTGATTTCTCATCTATGAATGTTACAAAATACCTATGATGTTCTCTAGATGCACAAGGAGCAGTCCACACATCAGAGTGAATTAAATCAAAGCAACTTTCATAGATTGTACTAGATTTAGGAAACACTGTTTTGCAATGTTTTCCTAAGATACAAGCTTCACAATCTTTTTGAAATGAAATACTAGGCAACATGATGTTCAAAGCACGAGAATGGGGATGTCCTAATCTAGTATGCCACATTACATCTTTAGGGAAATTAAAACTTGAATTTAAAGCATAAGATAAATCGACTGGAAGCTTGGTGTCTTCAAGTAAGTACAAGTCTCCCTTGGTCACATCTTTGCCAAGCAACCTACTAGTTTCAATATCCTGAAATTAGACATCATTAGGAGTGAAAGTAACACTGCAATTCAAGTCATGAGTGGCCTTTTTAACTGATAACAGATTAGAGGTGAAACTAGGCATATAAAAGGCTTTAGAATCGTTATTAAACAACCTAAGGTCACCTATTCCTTTAATTGGTACCCTTTCTCCATTAGCAATCATAACATTCCCTAAGGCAAGAACAATGTTTTTAATCAAGTTCAGATCACTAATCATGTGATGCTAGCTCCTGAATCTATAACTAGGGGTTTTGTCAATTCACAACTAGCTAAAGCATTAGATACCACTAGTTGAAGCATGTAAAGAGGTACCAAGTGTGTTACCAGAGTTTTCCTTGAGATTTTTAGAGTAAAAGAGACAAGTATTGAGAATCTAAGAGAAGAATGAAGTGTATCCGAGATTTAGAGAGTAGTGTTCATGATGAACAAGAGAGAGAGAGAGAGAGAGAGAGTATCACGGAAATGTTTGCTTAATCTTATTACTCTGAGCATAAGTTACAATATATAGAGGAGAGGCCTTAATCTAATCCACAAACGGTGATAAGAGAGTATTGTAAACAATAGGTTAGCGTGGACACTTTAAGGAGAATGGCGCGCCTAGTTTGAAAGCTTGGCTGAGAGGGCTTGATGCCTTTGGCATCTTGACTAGATGCCTTCTCCTTTCCAGCATGAGCCAGCCTGTCTTGGTCAAGCCTTATCCGGCGAGTCTCCTTTCTTCTTTTACAGGGTGACCATCAAGTTAACCTCTCTTTTACCTTTGCACTCATTTACCTTGGCTTCCTTTTTCCTTGCCATGCACGTTTCCTTCTTTGCCTTGTACGGATAGAGAGTTGTACGGCCAGAGACCATCCGTACAACTTGCCCTAGTTTTGCACATTACCAAAATGTCTTCTTGGTTGAGCAAAAGTGGGTTTGGGTCAAGTGATCCGTACAGTCCGTCCTGTCCGTACACTTGCCCCAACTTTGCACCAACTCCTCCTTGATCTCATTCCTTAGACTAAGTGCTCTCATCCTCTTCTTTATTTACTCAGATCAACACTCCCCCTCAAGCTTGACCATGTGGAACAAGTCAAGCTTGGAATGTCATGAGATCTTCCTCATTAAAAAACCTCACCAAAGGAAAACCCTTTTTGGGATTAAACCTTTGATGAGGGAAAAAGAGTAAAGACCCCATGACAAGGGGATCAGTTGCTTGGAGTAAGGCTAATGAGTCCTAATCTGGTGTGAATAGACTCAATAACCTTTTGACTTGCTGCCTTGGTGAATACATCTGCCAACTGATCTTCACTCCTAGTGTAGCATGGTAAGATCTCTCCAAATGCCAATCATTTGTCTTACATTGTGGCAGTCTACTTCAATATGCTTGGTTCTCTCATGGAACACCGAGTTTGTTGCAATGTGAATGGCAGCTTGGTTATCACAATGCATAGTCATTGGTGTAGCTCGCTCAACTCCCAAATGCTTCAATATCCCTTTGATCCATTCCAGCTCATTTGTCAGCTTCAACATGGCTCTATATTCTGCCTCAGCACTTGAACAAGAGACCACCTTCTGCTTCTTGCTTTTCCAAGTGACCAGGTTTCCCCCAATGAAGGTGCAATAGCCTGTGGTGGACTTTCTATCAGCTCTATCTCCTGCCCAATCTGCATCACAATAGCCTACTACTTCAGTGCTTTCATTGCAGCCCATCCATACTCCTTGGCCTGGTGATCCATTTAGATAACTTAGGATCATGTCCACCATCCTCCAGTGATGTTCTCTTGGCTCTTGCATATGCTGGCTCACCTGGTTCACAGCAAAACAAATGTCAGGACGAGTAATGGTCAAATAGATTAACTTACCAACCATCCTCCTATAGAGTTTAGGATCTTCAAAGAGTTGATTGCTCTCAAGCTCCCCCTCACGTGGGACCTTATATCCATCCTCCAGTGGCATTTTGGCTATCTTTCCACCAAGTTTACCTGCATTTTTCAAAAGATCAAGTGTATATTTCCTTTGGGACATGAATAGACCTTCCTTGGATCTACATATCTCAATCCCAAGGAAGTATTTCATCTCCCCTAAGTCTTTGATTTCAAACACAGATTTCAGATAGTCTTTTGTATCTTGTATACCTTCTTTATCACTTCCAGTTATGATGATATCATCAACATAAACGAGAAGGACAATGATACCTGAGGATGTGGTGAGAGTGAAGAGTGTGTGATCCAATTCTGATCTCCTGAAGCCTCGTCCATTCAAAGTAGTACTCAGCTTGTTGTACCAAGCTCTAGGAGACTGCTTTAGACCATATATAGCCTTCTTTAATCTCAACACATTCCCTGGTTTAACAAGACTTTCAAGACCTGGTGGAGGCTTCATGTAGACTTCATCTTCAAGCTCTCCCTGGAGAAATGCATTCTTCACATCCATTTGCCATAGATCCCACTTCAGATTAGTCGCCACAGATAGAACAATCCGGATAGTATGAAGCTTGGCAACCGGGGCAAATGTATCTATATAGTCTTCTCCATAGGTTTGAGTGAACCCTCTAGCCACCAGTCTTGTCTTCTTCCTTTCTATCTTTCCATTTGGTAGGAACTTGATAGTGAAAATCCATCTACTGGTCACAGCCTTTTTCCCTTTAGGCAACTCACTTTCATACCATGTTTCATTCTTTATCATTGCATTTGCTTCATCAGCCACTGAGCTTCTCCATTCTTCATCCTCCATTGCTTCCTCATAAGAACTTGGAACATGACTTTCATCTAGACTTGTGATGAATGCACAATGCTCTTTTGGAATTTCAGCAAGTGAGCATACCATTTGATCAGGATGTGCTACTGCTTGTGCATTGTAGTATACCCGGGTGTTTATCCAATTTGATGGATCCCTTCTTATCCGTGTGCTTCTTCTTAGTGGAGCCTCTACTACTTGTTCTTCCTGACTTCCATGACCTTCTTCTTCAGGATCATGGTTTCCTTCACTTCCATCTTCATTTGGAACTTCACCTTGATCATGACTTCCTGAGCCTTCTTCTTGATCTTCAACCTCAGGTCCATTTCCCCCTTCATGATCATGGTTGGTTTGATCTTCAGCTTCATGAGTGTTAGGCACTCCTTGCCTTATCTGATCCTGGGTCATATTAATCCCAAGACCATCAAGAATGATCCGGAGACTAGTTGCCTTATCAGATGCTTGAGATAGATCCTTTAAATCATCCCAGCTCTTCTCTTCATAGTATCCTCTGGATTCCACAAACTTCACATCCCTTGACACCAGAACTCTTCTTGTCTTTGGATCAAAGCATTTGTAACCCTTCTGTGTTGCTGAGTAGCCAATAAACATTGCCCTTGTGCTTCTTGGTTCCAGTTTGCTCCTCATTTCTCCTGGTACTAGCACAAAGCACAAACACCCAAACACTCTCATATGATGTAATACTGGCTTCTCCTTGTTTAACACCTCAAATGGAGCCTTGTCATCCAATACCCTGGTTGGTATCCTATTGATCAGGTAGCACGCAGTCATCACAGCATCACTCCAAAACCTCTTTGGAACATTTGACTGAAACATGATGGATCTAGCAACTTCCATAAGATGTCTATTCTTCCTTTCAGCAACTCCATTTTGTTGGGGTGTATAAGGGCAGCTTGTCTGATGGAGAATCCCATGTTGAGATAAGTGTTGCTTGAAGGCCAGGCTTGTGTACTCACCACCATTGTCAGACCTGAAAATCTTTATCTTGGCATTATAGTGGTTAGTTACATAAGTCTGGAAATTTCTAAATGCATCAAGCACTCTATCTTTAGTTTGAATGAGTGTTATCCAGGTGTATTTCGATTTTTCATCAATGAATGTTACAAAGTACTTGTAATTTTCTCTAGATAAACAAGGGGCAGTCCATACATCAGAATGCACAAGATCAAAGCACTTCTCATATAAAGTAGTGGATTTATGAAAGACTGTTTTACAATGCTTACCCAAGATACATGCTTCACATTCATTATTTTATATATGACACCTGGTAACATTAAACTTAGAGCTCTAACATGTGGATGTCCTAATCTAGCATGCCATAATGCATTGTTATTCAAGACAGAAGTAGAACTAAACGAGTAACAAAAACTAGAAATGGGATTTGTGTCTTCCAACATATAGAGGTCTCCTATTGCAACACCCTTTCCAATCAACTTATGGCTCTCAATATCCTGAAACTTCACATCATTAGGACTGAATATAACATTGCAATGTAAATCAGTTGTGCATTTCTTAACAGATAGAAGATTAGATGTGAATTCAGGCATATAGAAAGCTTTAGAATCCTTGTCAAACAGTTTTAATGTGCCTATTCCTTTTATTGCTACTCTATCTCCATTTGCAATCATTACATGACCATGAGCAGGTTCTATATCCTTTATAAGACTTTTGTCACTGATCATATGATGAGATTCCCCTGAATCAACTATTAGAGGTTTACATCTACTATGAGCAGTGTGGGAACTAGGCATTTCAAGTTTATGTTCTAAATGACTAAGGTTCTTAAGCCATTGAGATGCAACATATGATTTATCAGGGATATTCATTAGGTTATATGCAGCATAGGAGTACCCTAAGGGGTTACCAGATACATTACCATTCTCCTTGAGGGCTTTGATTAGAGCATCAATGTCTGATCTCCTGACCAGTTCATGCTCCATGCTCTTCAAGGGCGTGTGTTGAGAAGCCAAGGCCTTTCCTTCACCTTCACGCACTGTTGAACTGGCTCCAGATGGACCAGCTTCACTTGTCTCTGCTGAGAGGTGGGCTCTTGCATCTCTATCCTTCATAAACTTCACAGGCTTGAGATGGGGATGGAGTATCCAGCATTGACTCCTCTTGTGACCCGGCTTCTTGCAATGATCACAGTTACCTCCAAACCTTCTATCCTCACCACTTCTTCTTTCATCTGGTCTGTACATAGCTTTGTTAGCTTGAACAGCCTCAACCTTGTTAGCAAGAGAGAGTTCCCCCTTACCACCAAACAATCCCAAAGACCCTTCCTCCTTCTGGATTTGAGCACATACTTCCTCTAAGGTTGGAAGCTTTGAGGATCTCAGTATGTGTTTAATCAAATCATTGAAGGCTGGATTCAGAGTCAGAAGTAATCCAAACACCTGATCTTGCTCACGCCTCTCCATGAGGATATCTTGATCAGTTGTGTTTGGTCTGAGCATCTCTAGTTCAGACCATAAGGCCCTGAACTTTCCCAAGTGTTTAGTAAACTCCACCTCTTCTTGCACAAGAGTGTTGATAGCCCTCTTTAGCTCAAACACCCGGCTCAGATTGGATGTGATTCCATAGATCTTCTGGAGTGTCTCCCATAGATCCTTTGGCGTCTCACAGTAGCTGTATGCTTCAAGGATAGATGCATCTAGAGACCCTTGAATCATGGTTAGAACCATCATGTCATCTTGAATCCACTTCTGTTGATCAGCAAGAGCAGATTCTTCTGTGCCTTTATCCTTGTCAGCAACTGGTTTTGGAGCTCCATCAGAGACATGACTCCACAAACCCTTGCTCCCAACCGCAGTCTTCACTAGGCGAGACCACAACAGGTAGTTTCCACCACCTTTAAGTGTAACCGGAACCGTCACCACTATCTTGCTTCCTTCCATCTCTCAGGAACAGCTTGAACACGAAATGAAGATGAAAGAAAGAGGATTCAAATACCAGGATATGAGGAACCTGGCTCTGATACCATGAGATTTTTAGAGTAAAAGAGACAAGTATTGAGAATCTAAGAGAAGAATGAAGTGTATCCGAGATTTAGAGAGTAGTGTTCATGATGAACAAGAGAGAGAGAGAGAGAGAGAGAGTATCACGGAAATGTTTGCTTAATCTTATTACTCTGAGCATAAGTTACAATATATAGAGGAGAGGCCTTAATCTAATCCACAAACGGTGATAAGAGAGTATTGTAAACAATAGGTTAGCGTGGACACTTTAAGGAGAATGGCGCGCCTAGTTTGAAAGCTTGGCTGAGAGGGCTTGATGCCTTTGGCATCTTGACTAGATGCCTTCTCCTTTCCAGCATGAGCCAGCCTGTCTTGGTCAAGCCTTATCCAGCGAGTCTCCATTCTTCTTTTACCGGGTGACCATCAAGTTAACCTCTCTTTTACCTTTGCACTCTTTTACCTTGCCATGCACGTTTCCTTCTTTGCCTTGTACGGATAGAGAGTTGTACGGCCAAAGACCATCCGTACAACTTGCCCTAGTTTTGCACATTACCAAAATGTCTTCTTGGTTGAGCAAAAGTGGGTTTGGGTCAAGTGATCCCTAAAGTCGGCCGTACAGTCCGTACTGTCCGTACACTTGCCCCAACTTTGCACCAACTCCTCCTTGATCTCATTCCTTAGACTAAGTGCTCTCATCATTTTCTTTATTTACTCAGATCAACATTCCTTAAGGAGTTTGATGAGAGCCTCAATGTCAGATCGCTTGATGGCTTCATCTTGAGTGTTCCTCAAGGTTGAACTGCTACTGGATGCTAACGCCTTTCCCTCACCAGCTGCATTGCTAGAGCGCATGGTCTCTGGAATAGGTGGTTCACTCATATCACTAGAGAAGTTGGCTCTTGCATCAGTGTATGGTGTCCTAAACTTTTGAGGTTTGAGATGAGGGTGGAGGATCCAGCATTTGTCCTTTCCATGGCCTTTCTTCTTGTAGTGGTGACAGACCCATATCTTCTTGTCTTCATGCTTGTAGGAGCTTTTGTTTGCCACACCTTCAGCCTGGTTTGCTAATACAAGTTCCCCTTTGCCTCCAAAGAGCCCCATTGAGCCTTGCTCCTTCTGGATTTGAGCACACACCTCTTCCAGAGAGGGAAGCTTCTCTGCTCTCAACATGTGTTTGATCAAATCATTGTATCCTGGATTTGGGGTAAGCAACAAGGCAAGGACCTTGTCTTGCTCTCGCCTATCATTCAGGACAGTAGGATCCACAGTAGATGGTCTAAGCATCTCCACCTCAGCCCACAATGCTCTGAACTTGCCAAAGTGTTGGTTGAAGTCCGTGCTTTCCTGGTGAAGAGAGTTGATGGCCTTCTTGACTTCAAAGACTCTACTCAGGTTTGAAATGTTGCCATACACCTTTTGTAGTGTATCCCACAACTCTTTGGAGCTCTCACAGTATGAGTAAGCTTCCATGATAGATGGTTCCAGACTGTTTTGGATGATAGACAGTAAGTACCATGAGATCCTCCTGACCCCATTTACTGTCGACAGCAACCACCATCTCTCCACCATCTTTATCTTGGATGATTTTTGTTGGAGCTTCTCCACTGGAAACATGTTCCCATAAGCCCCTTCCTCCAAGAGCTGTCTTGGCCAACCTTGACCACAGCAAATAGTTTACCCCAGTTAGGGTCACTGGTATAGCCACTAGTTTAGCATTCTCCATCTTGAAGAGCTTTTGTCCAGTGGATAAAAGGATGAACCAAAGTTTTCGAACTGAAACAAGAATTGCCGAAGGAAGAAACTTGAGTTTTGAACTAAAAAGAGAAGAGAAAGAAGGATAATGAAGAAAACAAGTGGTTATTTGAGATGAACCAGCTTAGGAACTGAAGAACCAGTGAAGAAATTTGGAATGAAGAAAAGAGAGAACTAGAAGAAACATAGTGTTTTGCAGAAGAACTAAGTGAGAATGGAGAGAATAAGGTCTCAAGAGCTTTAATGCTCTGATACCATGTGAGATTTGAGAGAAATAGAGAGAGATTCGACCAAGAAATGAAGAAACTATCTCAAGAACATGAAGAACATCAAGAGAGAGAGGAGAGCTTTTCTTGAGAGAGAGAGAGAGTTTAGGGAAGCAGAATCATATTTTATTCCCTTGCCTTATTCAGGGACGTGATACAGAGTATTTAAAGACAAACAAAGGGCACAAGTTGCCAAGGAAAAGAATAAACAAAGAGGAGAGAGGTCTGGTTGGTTCAGACTGAAAATGACAGGTCCTAAGCCTTAGCAAAACATGTGATCTCTGGTCCACACCCTCTCCAACGGATCCCTGCTTCTTCTGCCGACATGAGACCATTTAAAGAAGTATTCTTAGGTCTCTTAGGTCTCTTTGGACAAGGCAGATGGATGGCTTTCACCTGAAGGTATTTTTTTAGGTTGTACGGACAACCTTGATTCTCAAGGCACCTCCAAACTTGTTTAATTCGAATCCATCCATTCTCCTTGTTCATTATTGCTTCATCTCAACATTTGGAGAGTTGGCAATTTCTTCTTGATACTAATAAAACCAGAACGAATCACGATGTAAGAAGCTTGATTTGGACTCATATATAAGTTTAGAATCACTCTGAAGTTGAATCAAGATCATAGGAGTTATGATGAAGAAGTTATCCCACTTTTAACCGAAGTGACTCCAATTTACCTTGTTTGGAGATTTGGCAAATTTCTTCTTGATTCTAATCAAACCAGAATGAATCAAGATGTAAGAAGCTTGATTGTACTCATAAATCAGTGCAGAATCATCCTGAAGTTGAATCAATATCATTGGACTTATGATGAAGAAGTTATTCCACTTTTAACCGAAGTGATTCCAGTTTACCCTGTTTGGAGATTTGGCAATTTATTCTTGATACTAATAAAACCAGAATGAATCACTATGTAAGAAGCTTGATTTGGACTCATAAATCAGTGTAGAATCACCCTGAAGTTGAATCAATATCATAGGAGTTTTGATGAAGAAGTTATCCCACTTTTAACCGAAGTGATTCCAGTTTGCCCTGTTTGGAGAGTTGGCAACTTCTTCTTGATTCTAATCAAACCATAATGAATCAAGATGTAATAATCTTGATTTGGACTCATAAATCAGTGGATAATCACCCTGAATTTGAATCAATATCATAGGAGTTATGATGAAGAAGTTATCCCACGTTTAACCGAAGTGAATCCAGTTTATCCTGTTTGGAGATTTGGCAATTTCTTCTTGATACTAATAAAACCAGAATGAATCACGATGTAAGAAGCTTTATTTGGACTTATTAATCAGTTTAGAATCACCCTGAAGTTGAATCAAAATCATAGGAGTTATGATGAAGAAGTTATCCCACTTTTAACCGAAGTGACTCCAATTTACCTTGTTTGGAGAGTTGGCAATTTCTTCTTGATTCTAATCAAACCAGAATGAATCAAGATGTAAGAAGCTTGATTTGGACTCATAAATCAGTGCAGAATCATCCTGAAGTTGAATCAAGATCATAGGAGTTATGATGAAGAAGTTATCCCACTTTTAACCGAAGTGATTCCAGTTTGGCCTGTTTGGAGAGTTGGCAATTTCTTCTTGATACTAATAAAACCAGAATGAATCACGATGTAAGAAGCTTGATTTGGACTCATAAATCAGTGTAGAATCATCCTGAAGTTATATCAAGATCATAGGAGTTATGATGAAGAAGTTATCCCATTTTTAACCGAAGTGACTCCAATTTACCTTGTTTGGATATTTGGCAATTTCTTCTTGATTCTAATCAAAACCAGAACGAATCACGATGTAAGAAGCTTGATTTGGACTCATAAATCAGTGCAGAATCATCCTAAAGTTGAATAAATATCATTGGACTTATGATGAAGAAGTTATCCCACTTTTAACCGAAGTGATTCCAGTTTACCCTGTTTGGAGATTTGGCAATTTCTTCTTGATATAAATAAAACCAGAATGAATCACGATGTAAGAAGCTTGATTTGGACTCATAAATCAGTTTAGAATAACCCTGAATTTGAATCAAGATCATAGAAGTTATGATGAAAAAGTTATCCCACTTTTAACCGAAGTGACTCCAGTTTACCCTGTTTGGAGATTTTGTAATTTCTTCTTGATACTAATAAAACCAGAATGAATCACGATGTAAGAATCTTGATTTGGAATCATAATTCAGTGTAGAATCACCCTGAAGTTAAATCAAGATCATAGGAGTTATGATGAAGAAGTTATCCCACTTTAAACCGAAGTGATCCCAATTTGCCCTGTTTTGAGATTTGGCAATTTCTTCTTGATACTAATAAAACCAGAATGATACACGATGTAAGAAGATTGATTTGGACTTATAAATCATTGTAGAATCATCCTGAAGTTGAATCAAGATCATAGGAGTTATGATGAAGAAGTTATCCCACTTTTAACCGAAGTGAATCCAGTTTACCCTGTTTGGAGATTTGGCAATTTCTTCTTGATACTAATAAACCAGAATGAATCACGATGTAAGAAGCTTGATTTGGACTCATAAATCAGTGTAGAATCACCCTGAAGTTCAATCAAGATCATAGGAGTTATGATGAAAAAGTTATCCCACTTTTAACTGAAGTGATTCCTGTTTGTCCCTGTTTGGAGAGTTGGCAATTTCTTATTGATACTAATAAAACCAGAATGAATCACGATGTAAGAAGCTTGATTTGGACTCATAAATAAGTTTAGAATCACCCTGAAGTTGAATGAAGATCATAGGAGTTATGATGAAGAAGTTATCCCACTTTTAACCGAAGTGACTCCAATTTACCTTGTTTGGAGATTTGGCAATTTCTTCTTGATTCTAATCAAACCAGAATGAATCAAGATGTAAGAAGCTTGATTTGGTCTCATAAATCTGATGTGATCATGGAAAGCACCAAGGAATGGAAGCATGAACCTGAACCTGAAGAGCTTGTAGCTGAGGATGCAACATTGAAGAATGCATTGAAACAAGAAGAATACATTGGTCTTGCTTGAAGCTTGATCATCCAAGACACCTTAACCATCATTCAATCCATTCCACCTTCAAGCTGATCATCATCTAGGCAAGTAGGATTGTGTGTACTCTTTTCCTCACTTTGGTTTTGTCCCAATGGGTTTTACGGAGGGAGGTTTTTAACGAGGCCACAAGACTACTTCTCACATTCCCTAGATGATGCATCTCGGTTACACCTTGGACCGACCTTATGTTATGTTTTATCCTATGTTTTCATTTAGTCTCTATGTATTTTCGAGAGGAGCCTCTTGGCCTTCTTTTCTTATGTTTTCGAGAAGCTGTGCATGTACAGCCTTCTCCCTTTATATTCTGGTCGAAACTCTCTTCTAATATATCATCTTTTCAGTCAAAAACTTGTGTTCTTATTTGTGAATTCTCTCTGAGCAATTCTCTTGTTGGTGTGTAATATCCAGCAGCCCCTTAGGTGTCTAAGTTGGTGTGTAATATCCGATCTAGCCATCTAGAAGTGTCAAGGAGCCATTCCGCAACTCTTTGAATCATCCATCGATCCACATGCCTTGAGAAACTTGAGTCTTTTTGATTCGTTTCTGCAAGGATTATCCCATCTGTTCCAGAGAGCATCCTAGGATCTTATCAAGTGGTATCAGAGCAACTCTGGAAGGGAAGTGTTCTTATTCTCTGGTTTTCGAAAATTAACTCTTCATATTCAGTCTGGAAATCAGTAGATCTGTGTGTTCTGTGTCGAAAATCTGATAAATTAGGGTTCCTTGATCTTGTTTCTGATTAAAACTTTTCGGATTCTTGTTGCAGAAGTTATCGATTTCTTGATCTGAATCTGTTTAGGGCCTGCAGAAATTGATTTGTTTCAGTATTGAGAAGTTGATATATTCTGTTCTAATTAGTTTTGATTTTTTCTTTTCATATGTTGAGTTCAAATTTGATCAGAGAAGTTTAAGGTTTGATTTCTTTTGAGCCTGTTTCTGATTTGTGTTAAAGGAATCGATTTGTTTCAGGAGTAGTGAATTTATTCTTTTCTGTTTTGATCATTGAATCTAATCTTGAATCTGAACCTAAACTCGTGATCTCTCTGTTCTATTTAGAATTTTGATCTGTTTAAACTGATTTGGATTTGAGTTCGATATGAATATGTCCCTGTTTGCAAGTTGATTGTTTCTTTTCTCTAGAACTCGCTACTGCTGTGAGTTGTTTTCTGTTTCAGGTACCATGGCAGGAGATCAAAAAGGAGAACTCAGCAAGGAAGAGAAGTTGATGATTGAATCATTCAAGGCCAGTATGGGTCTAGTCTTCAAAGATCAGATAAGACAACTAAGACTGGACCTGCGACAGGAACTCCAACGAGCAACTGATCACATTCATGAGTCTAGAAGCAGTGAGAGGAGACAAAAACGTGAGCATGAAGACAGAGGCAATAACAGACACAAATTTGCTTAT
Source organism: Moricandia moricandioides (assembly GCA_905132885.1). Lineage (NCBI taxonomy): Eukaryota > Viridiplantae > Streptophyta > Magnoliopsida > Brassicales > Brassicaceae > Moricandia > Moricandia moricandioides. The sequence continues at coordinate 16,080 of CAJHQQ010001305.1, forward strand.
CAAAAGATAAAAATCCCTCATTTCCATGGTGATGCTAATCCTGCTGCAAATGTGGAGTGGGAAGAGAAGATGGAATTGATTTTCAACTGTCATTGCCGGGAGCAGTTGGATTGGCGGGTTCGGTAGGTTTTGAGAGCCTTCTCCTCTTTCAACTGGAGTTTTTGCAGGATTTCTGGAGGAATTCCCTTCTACCAGCTTTCCCATTCTGCCTGGTGGGCTTTGAAACTGTGATAGTTTCCTTTTTTTTGAACTTGCTCCTCTTAAGATGTTAGGACTGATTCTTGGTGAACGGAATCTTGCAGGTTTCCTCATCTTCCTTTTTGTTTTAGAAGGAGAGGATAGTGTTCTTCCTTCCCCGTCGGTTAATTGTGGTGATGTTTGTGGTTCTGGGTGATTCTCTTTTGGGTTGTTGTCTGGACTCACAATTATTGATTTGAGTTTTTCTTGTCTTGTTCCTTCTGCAGGTGGGTTTGGTTGGTCCTCAGATTGAGAGACATCGCTGTATCTTGGGTCCAGTCCTAAGTCCTCCTCTTCTATGTTTGGTGGGCTGTAAAGGACCAGTGGTTTCGGGAAGGTGAGTGCATGAGGAGCAGTATTTTGAAAGGGGGGAGGGGTAACCGGATTGCTGTCCTCCCCTTGGCGCATTGGCTGTCTTGGGGTTTGGGCTGATGCTGCTAAAATCGTTTCCACCTCTGTCTCCATATCGCCATTTGCATCGCTATATAGCACCCTCTGTCTTCTTGCTGCCGCCTCTTTTGGATCAGGGCAAGACACATAAAGCCTAGTGGCCTCTTGTAGATCCTCCAAAATTTCTACCCTAGAAGGTACTCTGGCCTCCAACACATTTGTTTGTGAGGTTTCTCGAGCTCTGACGACTTCTAATGCAGATGTACTTTGATTTTCAGGTGCCTTGTGTTCTATTTCTTGCCCTAGGTTGGGCTTGGGTCTCCACTGTCTTGTGTTCCCCTTAGGGAAAAGATCTCTGCCTCTTTGGAGATATTTGCTTGACGTCGTTCTTTCTCTTGTATATTGTGGTGATAAATGGCTATGAGCTATGTCTTGTGTTGGTCCTTGTCTCCAAGAGAATCTGGAATTTCCAGGTGGAGCTGAAGTTCCTTCTGGGGGAGGATTACGACTTTGCTTTGTGTTGACTCTTTCTCCAAAAAGATTCCCATGTATGTTTACCCTTTCCTTGAAGGGGTAGGAAACACGATCTCTGTTATGGCTTTCTTTCCGTGAGTCATACTGAAGGCGTGGGAGTGTACTCGGGATGATCTGGTTGTGTGGGCGCACATTTGTCCCAGGTTCCTGTTGTTGTGTCTCTGTAACTGCTCTCCTTGATGACTCTTCTTCTTCTGCTGGCTCGAGAGTTGTTCGTGGAAGTGTTGACTCCTCTTTAAATTTTGTTGGACATGTTTTCTGATGATGAAGAAGGGAAAAGCAGTAGGAGCAGTGCATCTCGAGTCTTTCATATTCAAGGGTAATAATGCTTTCTTCCCCTGAGTCAAACTCTATAATAGATTCCTTGACTAGTGGTTTTAGCCCATCTACTAGAACTCTTACTCTTGCTGAAGATCTTGTGATTTCATAGTTTTCTAAAGTTCCCAGCTCCTTTCCCACCTTGCATATCAGCTCCTTGAGCCAGAAGTGGAGAGGAAGTCCTTTGATTTTAATCCAGAAAGGGATCAATGATGGGAAGGAGGGACATATAACAGGCTCCCATCTCTGGAGGATGACCATCCAGTAAGCAAAATGGTAAGGCCTGTTATCTAGGACTCTCCTAAGATCTTCTTTTCGTTCAAAACGGAACTGGAAACAATTGTTTCCCAGATCTGATCCTATTGCTCTTCCTTGTAGGTTTCATTTGCGCTGGAGAGAGAGGATGAGGGCCCATATTCTTTACTCCTGAGGGTTTGTGAGTTTGCCTATGAGAGTGAGCGCATTATCCTTGATGAGAGCTGAGTTATCAAGGTTAGGAGCCTTGATTCGTTTGATGTTATTTTCTGAGTCGTGTTTCATGTGTTTCTTTCCTTTTTCTTCCTCAGTGTATCTCAACACCATGGTATCCCAGGAGAGATAGGGAATTGGGGACAAAAGGTACTAGTTGATGGAGGAGTTGACTGTCGACTCCTAACAAAATACCAAGACTTGGCAGAAAAGCAATTTCCTTTGTTTGCAAAGCAGGAATGTTGGGGGAGATGCTGATTTGTTGAGATTGCAAGCTTGAGAAATGGAGATCTTGAGTGCTTGGAAGCTGAGGACTGGGGAGATGCACTTAGTATGCTAAACTGCTTTCAGATCTAGCAAACCAAATTGTATTCCTTGGATAAAGAAGCTTTGGAGGAGCCTTCTTTTGGCAACAGACTAGGGTTTTCAAAGAAGGGTGGTTAACGGACTAAGAGACACTTTCCAAATTTGGAAAAAGACTGAGTAGTCACCATCCCACACATATCCGTTAGTCTAACGGGAACCCCTACTTCGAAAAGAGTGCCTGGGAGAGTCTTCTCACCGAGGGCCTCTTGGTCATAAATATTTCAGGTCTTTTTATTATATTTATTATGGCTTTGTTGTTTGTTTCATTTCTATGATCAAGTGGAGATGTTATGTGGTTATTTCGGGCCTTAGTAAGCCTATTAACAGTTGTTTATTTTCTTGTTCAAGTATTCCCAATCGTTTTCTTAATATTACAGTTGTTTATTTTCTTTTTCAAATATTCCCAATATGTAAGTGGTAGTAGGTTAAGACAAATCAAGTGTATATTTAAGTGTTTCCACCTACCACCTTTCAATACCCAAGTAGTTTTTATTCATGGGTTTAGATATGGTCAAACCTTTAAACCAAAATGTTACGTGTACACATGTGTGACTAACCAACACTTTACATCTTTGAGTCAGTGATACTCCAGTTTAAGTCAAGATTTGGAAAGTTTAATTATATTGAAGTGTTCAACAATAACTTGACACATTGAGGCACCATACTATAGGTATTTTTTTTTTCTTCTACATTTATCAATGTTCATCTGGAATTTCTCATGATTATTATTTTCCTTGTGACTTCGCTAGTCATTTTTCCAGAACATTTTTATAAACCCGCCCGAAAGCAACTCATTTCTAAACATATCAGAGATATAGTGATATGGCAGCCTTGTCCACTTATTTGTTGGGAAGTGATGCAACAAATTTCTTCAGATGTTTAATGAAATCTGGATTGAGTTCAAAGTCACAATGTCCACCTCCATTTATCCATAAAGGTTAATACTTCTCTTTGTTGAGTTCCTGGGACAGCCGTCCATGAGAAAAATCAACTACTTCATCTCCAATTCCCTGAAAGACCAACAATATAGTTTACCACAGTATTCATAAACTTTGAAAGTAATTGCATAACAACTTCTCTTGTGATTTTAGGAAAAAAAACACTTCTCTTGTGAGAAGAGCTGTAAGTTCATTCGCTCTTTAATAGACCTCGAAGATGCTATGTGATGAAGTGTACTGGTGTTCGAAGATCATCGAAGGAGCAGGGGGATCGATGACGTGGAAGTTGACTGTTAAGATCATTATAGTCGTTATAAGTTACTTCTTGAGCAAGGAAACTATAAATAGAATAAGGAATGGTACTTGGGCTTTTGTGCAATTAAGTGAGAATTGTATCACTTGGTCCTTGTAGAAGTTGTCTACGGGATTTGGCTTTAACCGAGTTTTTGGTTAGAGATTGTACGTGGTTCGATAAGATCAATAAAACACACATTTGCTCTTATCAATTGGTGCGGTGAACGATCGGATATGGCGACGAGAATGACGGAGGAGACGGCAACTCAAATCGGCAAACTTGAGGCGTCGATCTACGGAGCTAAGGACGAGCTCAAATACTGAACCGGGAGTTCAAAGTATTATCGAAAGCTTCGACGATGGCAGAGAAGCGTCTAGAAGCAGTCGATTCGCGATTAAACTTGATGGAGTCCACGTTACAAACAATGATGATATCGATGGAGAAATTAACGTCAGCGATTCACGGAAAAGCTCCGATCGTGGTTGATCAACCAACAACATCGCATATGCTCGATCAGGTAAACCTGACTAATCTGGGAACGAATCCGGGAAGTAATCCGCTAGGTTATCGATCGATTGGTTCAGATTGGAATAATAAAGACGGTTTTTACGCAAAGTTAAGATGCCGTAGTTTGATGCAACGAATCCGTACTCTTGGCTTGCTCGAGCTGAACGGTTCTTTCGAATTGGACACCATTCGATGCAAGAAAGGATGGATATCGGTCGTTGAGTTTGGAAGCTGATGCATTGAGTTGGTATAACTATGAGGTGGAGCATCAGCCATTTCAGGATTGGTTTGATTTCAAGAAGAGAATGTTAAAAAGATTTGTGGAATCATACGAGAAAACCCCGGGAAAGAGGTTATTTGGGATTCAACAAACAGGTTCAATCAAAGAGTACATGCGTGAGTTTCAAGAGTTGGCAACACAAGTTAAAGTTGATGAAATGAACTTGGAAGACGTTTTCTTCAATTGTTTGAAGCGGGAATACAAAGAAGTTATTAAAATGAAGGAACCAATTGGCCTTCCGAATTTTATTGCAGAAGTAATCATGATGGAGGATAGTGACTTCTGCAGACTCTTTGTTCGAAAGCCAGTTGATCAGAGATTTGTGAAGCAAGGTCAGGGTGTTACTTTTAGAAATGCTTTGGTAAATCAGTCAACATGGAAGAATAGAAACTAGACAGGAGATACAGGTTATCAGAATGGGAAAGTGCTGGATAGACAAGGCGGCCAACGACAAAACAATACGTTTATAGTACCTTATAAACTGTCTGAGGCAGAATATGCAGCAAAAAGGAGAACATGCAGTTGTTATACATGTGATGAGAAATGGTCAAAGAATCATAACTGCAGAAACAGAGAGTTGAATGTGCTGGTGGTGCTAAAAGATGCAGAATCAGATCAATTGGAAGAGGGGTTCCATGATTCAGTCGAAAGTTTGAATGAGATGGTTGCTGAAGTGATGGAGTTGTCACTGTATTCCTTCTTTGGCTGGTCTTCTCCAAAGACAACAAAGATGTGGGGATTGATTGGGAAGACAAAAGTGATAGTGATGATAGATAGTGGGGCCACACATAATTTCATATCACCAACGGTGGTATCTCAAGCTCAACTCACTATGGACTGTGCTGATAAAATGCGTATTAAAGTTCCTCTCACAGTTCAGTCAGTGGATTTAACCAACGATTTCATCGTTTTGGAGCCTGGAGATGTGGATGTAATTTTAGGGGTCCAATGGTTGAGAACCCTGGGCAGTTGTCAAGTAAATTGGGAGACACATGAGTTATCTTACTGGAAGGGTAATCAACAATGTAAATTGACGAGTGATCAGTCTACTCAGTTGAAAAAAGTTGATTTGGATGCAGTTTCGGTGGTCTTTCAATCACAGAACGTCGAGGAATCAAATGATCAGCTGCATAAGATTCCTCAAGTGATACACACTGTGTAAGGGGAATTTAGTGAAGTGTTTGCTGAGCCAAAGCAGTTACCGCCAAAGAGGGGTTTTGAACTCTCGATCACATTGGTTCCTGGTACAACCGATATGCATGAGACCATACAGATACCCTCATTCACATAGGGAGGCAATGGAGAAATTGGTTCAAGAAATGCTACAATCAGGAGTAATACGTCACAGTAGAAGTATGTATGCTAGTCCTGTTTTGTTAGTTAAGAAGAAAGACAAGTCTTGGAGATTCTGTGTTGACTATAGAGGAGTAAACAAAGCTACTATTCCAGATAAGTTTCCTATACCGGTAATATACCAGCTGTTGGATGAGTTGAATGGTGCTCAAGTATTCTTAAAATTAGACCTACGATAAGGTTATCATCAGATCCGTATGGAAGAGGCTGATATCGAGAAAACGGCATTTAGAACGCACGCTGGCCATTACGAATTTTTCGTGATGCCCTTTGGGTTGTCTAATGCGCCAGCAACGTTCCCAGCCCTTATGAATTAGGTCTTTAGACCATTTTTGAGGAACTTGATATTGGTCTTCTTTGACGACATCTTAGTCTATAGCAGGACAATGGAGGAACATGTTATACACTTACAGCGAGTGTTGCAGCTGCTGGTTACTCACCAACTGTTTGCCAACAGGAAGAAATGCTCCTTTGCGCAAAGCAGCGTAGAATATTTAGGGCACATCATCTCTGGTGAAGGGGTAGCTACTGATCCTGCTAAGACATGCACAATAACTAAATGGCCAGCTCCTAAAACCGTCAAAGAACTTCGAAGTTTTTGGGGCTCAGTGGATATTATAGGCGATTTGTGAAAGCTTATGTTGTGATTGCTCGTCCTTTAACTGATCTTTTAAATAAAGACTGCTTTGACTGGGGAAGTAAAGAGCAATCAGCATTTGAAGAATTAAAAAGGAGGATGATAAGCTCCCTAGTTTTAGCATTACCAAACTTTGAGGGACCGTTTATTGTTGGGTCTGACGCATCAGGGTATGGCCTTGGAGCGGTTTTAATGCAAAACCAAAGACCCATAGCTTATTTTAGTAAAGGGTTATCCGATCGAGAGCAGCTTAAGCCTGTTTATGAGAGAGAATTGATGGCAATAGTGATGTCGGTACAGAAGTGGAAACACTACCACTGGGCAGAAGATTCAAGATTTTCACTGATCAAAAGAGTCTCAAATTTCTATTGGATCAACGAGATGTTTCTATGGATTATCAAAGGTGGCTAACTAAACTGTTGGGATATGATTTTGAGATCATTTACAAGGCTGGGGTTGATAATGTCGTAGCGGATGGTGTGTCCAGAGTGGTATGTGAGAAGTTTTTAACTGTATTGGAACTCTTCATGGCTTTAACAAAGACATCTAATATTCAGATACAAGAGGTGTTCCACGAAATTGATAAGGATGAACAGATTCAGAAACTGTTACATGATGTTGTATTGGAGAAATCTGAGAAGCCGGGTTATATAGTAAAGAAAGGGCGTCTATTTTACAAAGACATATTAGTCATACCTAAATCATCAAAATTTATTCCGTTAATACTGGAGGAATATCATAGTGGTGTTACTGGGGGCCATTCGGGGGTCCTTAAGACGGTTAAGCGTGTTCAAAGATTGTTTCACTGGGCAAATTTGAAGTTCGATGTTCAGAAATTTGTAGCAGAATGTCGAGTGTGTCAAACCCACAAATCTTCTACGCTTACACCTGCTGGTCTTCTGCATCCTATTCCCATTCCTAATCAAATTTGGGAAGAACTATCGATGGATTTTATTGGTGAATTACCTAAATCTCAAGGATTTGATGTCATTTGTGTGGTAGTGGATAGGTTGAGCAAGTATGCTCACTTCCTGACGCTGAAACATCCCTATACCGCCCATTTTATGGAAGAGAAATATATTAAGGAGATTGTTCGGTTACATGGATTTCTATTATCCATCATCTCAGACCGTGATAGGGTCTTCTTGAGCAGTTTTTGGAGATAATGCTTTAAGCTGGCTGGTACTAAGTTGAAGTTTTCTACTGCTTATCATCCTCAAACAGATGGGCAAACAGAAATGGTTAATCGATGTTTTGAGTCGTACTTGCGTTGCGTAGGTGCGTTGTTTCACTTCATCTCGTCCTAAGAAGTGGAGTCAGTTCATATTGTGGGATGAGTTTTGGAATAATTTCTAATTTCATACTTCTTCGAAAGCTACGCCATTTGAGGTGGTGTATGGCATAAAACCCCCGTCATTGATAAGATTTGAAGAAGCTCAACAATGAATTATGAGCTGGAGTATATGATGCGTGAACATGATGCAATGTTAGAGGATATTAAGATGCATTTATTGAGAGCTCATGATCTGATGAAGAATAATGCTAACAAACATCGTCGAGATTTACATTTTGAAGTTGGGTCATTGGTCTTTCTTAAGCTGCTGCCATACAGGCAATCAAGTTTAACTAAGCAGTTTTGCCAGAAGCTAGCAAATAAATTTTATGGCCCTTTCAAGGTGGTGGAACGTATTGGTACGTTGGCATATCGTTTGGAGTTGCCACAGACATGTAAAATACACCTTGTCTTTCATGTCTCTCAGCTCAACGGTTTTAGGAGAGGGTCACTCGGTAATGCCATTACCAGAGTCGTTAACAGCAACAGAAGAGCTTGTTTTGTTTCCATAAGACTTGGTTGATTATCGGTATGATAAGGAAGGGTTTATGGAAGTGTTGGTGACGTGGAAAGGCTTACCTCATTTTGAGAAAACTTGGATGAAGCTGACAGAGTTGGAACAGAGTTTTCCAAGCTTTCAGCTTGAGGGCAAGCTCAATTTCGGGGAAGGGAGTATTGATAGACCTCGAAGATGCTATGTGAGGAAGAGTACTGGTGTTCGAAGATCATCGAAGGAGCAGGGGAGAATCGATGACGTGGAAGTTGACGGTTAAGATCGTTATGAGTTGTTATAAGTTGCTTCTTGAGCAAGGAAACTATAAATAGAATAAGGGATGGTACTTGGACTTTTGTGCAATTAGTGAGAATTCTATCACTCGGTCCTTGTAGAACTTGTCTACAGGATTTCGCTTTAAACAAGTTTTCGGTTAGAAATTGTACTTGGTTCGATAAAATCAATAAAACACACAATTGCTCTTATCACTCTTATAACAAAAGGGAGCAACAAAAGCTAAAACAATGAAAGTAGTCAGATAGAAGAAAAGATGATGATGTTACTTACATGGATTACTAATACATGACATGTTACTGCATCGATCTTCTCAATATTCTGTAAAAACATGGAAATTTACAGGTGACCAGCTAGCAGCTATAAACTGTGACCAGAAACAAAAAAAAAAAATTGAACCACTTAATGCCAACCAATAATATAAGTGTAACGACCCATTTACCGGCCCAATTATTTTGGCCCATCAAAGCCCAGATCCATCACAAGAAACCCTAGGTAAATCCTATAAATAGGAGCCTCTGTTGTTCTTTTTTTATTAGAAACTCACTGAGTCGAAACTCTGCAGAAATCGAGCCGTAGAGTAGATCTGAGATTGCCCAGCCCCAGCCGTCGATCCCTAAGCCGAAATCGGACCCCCCACCACCGTTAATCGCCGGAGGTAATCATCGAAAACTGTCGTAACCACGTCCTTTTGTTTTTTCGTGTTGAAAATCGATCGTATCTCTCTAACCGTGTGTTTTTTTCACAAATCCAAGGCAACCATAGTGTTCGTGACGTCGAGACGAGTCAGGAGCAGAAAGATCAGCCGAAAGACTCGCCGGCCGCTGTGTCGCCGCCGCCGCTGATGACTTTTCCCGTAAGCCGCCGTTGCCGCCGGTGACTCGCCGGTTGACTCGTCGGTGACTCGGAAACTCGGCTGAGTCAACTCAGCGAGTCAACTCGCTGACCGGTCAAACTGGTTTGGTTTAAAGATTTATTTTGGTTTTGTCGGTTATTGGAAATTGATTTTCGGTTAGGATTAAACCGGTTTGAAATTGATTTTAATTTGGTTTAATTGAAATCGAATTCCGGTTAAGGAAAACCGGTTGGTTCAATTCGATTTCAATTTGGTCAAGGGTTGACCGGCTTGGGTCAGAGTTGACCGAGTTGACCTTTGACCTGCAGGTTGACTTTTTGACCAAATCACCGCTATCCTGTTTTTGACCGTTCGAAGAGCGTTCTGACTCGATTTTTCGCCCTGATTTCAGATTTGGAGTCCATTTGAGGAGCATGAGTTCATAATTACCACTTTTCCATATTGCTAAGGTGAGGGTCTATTCCGTAAATCTCGTTAATAGTGTAAAATTCTTTTTATCGTCGTTTAGTTTCAAAACATGTTCCGTTATCGAGTCTTGTGTGATAGTTAGGATTCAATGTAAACTAAAATTAAGGGTCTAGAGGATTCAAGTTGATATTGATTGAGTGATGTTAAATGATGTTATATATATATATATATATATGCGTATACATAGTTATGAGTAGGGACTATGTAATGAGGGCGGCTGTTCAGAGAGATATGGATTAGCAATGCTTATGAGGGCGGGGCTTCGGAGACATCCGGGCTATCGACGCATACTGGAGGGAGGGGGCTCAGAGACGTTTGGGCTATCGACGCATATTTGAGTGGGGCGTGGTGCATAGACGTTTGCATTCGATGCTTATCGGTTACGGGCGGGGGTCCAAAGATGTCTGGGCTAGCGACTCTTATTATGATGTCATATATCCGTATGAGGAGAATGCGGGGTGTATGAGCTAGTTATGCACTATCAGTGCATTTTTTGTTTTGTGTGATGCCATAGGCGTCGTGTTTGTTCATGCTAGAGCTAAACTTCCATAGTGGGAGTTCTATTTACTTAGTCAGTGGTTTGCGTGCCTAGCATCCCATACCTCACTGAGTGACTCCCCTGTTACTCACCCCTCTTCCTTTTCCCCCTTTCAGGTGAGACTGACGAGCAGGAGTGATTCTATTGGATTGGTACTTTTGTACTGATTTTTTCGTGTTAGTTTCAGACTTCTATCTTATCTTATTATCGACATTTATTCAACTTTTTTTTTTACGTTTGGATTTATGGTGTTTCGAGTTATTTATGAGATTTTCAGATTATTTATTTATTTTGTTATTAATTTATTATTTCGAAAATACGGGTTTCACAATTTGGTATCAGAGCAGGTACCGTCCCGGCCCTGACCCGGGATGGTGATTTATTGGACCTGGTTTTAATCGATTTTGATAGTTTTCAAACATTTTAAAGATTTTGAATTTTTAAAGAGATAGCACCTTTCTCGCAGTATTATTCCTTAAACAATCGTTGGTATCTGATTTCGGCAGAAGTTGACTGTTTGTTTTTCCCCCTTTCAGATGCCACCACGGAGGAGAGTTGGTCGTCCGCAGACCGCTAGAGCTGCTCGAGAGGCTGGAGATGAGCATGTGCCGCCAGCAGCTTCACATAATACGGTTTTGCCAGTTGATCAGGACGTTTTGAGGCAGATGGTGGAGGATGCGGCTCGACAGGCTGCTCATGAGGCAGTCTAGCAGGTTGCCCAAGAGGCCGCTAGGCAAGCTTCCCAAGCAGCAGCTCAGGAGGTTGCACGACAGTTGGCTGCAGCTCAGCTGGAACCACGTGGACCTCAGGTTCAGGTGCAACATGGTCTGCAGATTCATGTGCAGCAGGCCGCCCCAGTTCAGGTTCAGAGGGACCCACAGATTCTGGGTCAGCAGCCCCCCGTTCAGCAGGTTACAGGGGTTTTTCAGGTCCCACCACCACCACCCCCTCTTCCAGTGCAGGCCCCCGAGTGTAATGGGGCGTTCCTTAGAGTAATGGGGCAGTTGAAGTACATGGATTATGAGAAATTTGAGGGGACTGTAGAGCCCATGGTTGCCCATGATTGGAGACATAGGTTGGTGACATGTCTGGAGACTATCCATTGTCCACGACGATTCTGCCTTAGTATCGCTGTGTTACATCTGCGTGGGGATGCGGCAGTATAGTGGGATGAAGTGCGATTGATGCATCAGGTCGAGCCGACATATGAGTTTTTCTTCGAAGAATTTGACAAGAAGTACTTTTCGAGGGAAGCTTTACGCGAGAAGAAGAATGACTTTGAGCATCTGAGACAGGGTACTAAGACTATCAGGGAGTATGAGCGGGAATTTAGCCGGCTTCGTAGGATTGCTGGTAATAATATGGATGAGGAGGACCTGATCAGGAGATTCTTAGATGGGATGCGAGTTGATCTTCGTGGCAGATGCAGTGTGGTGACTTACACTAGCTTGGAGGATCTGGTAGAGAAGGTTGTTGTGCAGGAGTCATGTATTACTGAGAAGTTGAAACACTCAAGGGCAGCTCAGCCTAAGACTGGTAGGACTGCTGAGCCACAGAAGAGGCCATTTGATCAGACTGGGGGATCTTATTGTGCGCGTTGTCGTCGTCACCATATGGGAGAGTGTTTCCAGTGCTTTACTTGTGGCCAGTTTGGGCACAAAAGTAGGAATTTTCGGGTTATACCACCTGGCACTCAGGGTGTAGCACCAGCACCAGTAGTGAGAGCAACAGCAGCACCCGTAGCGAGGGCAGCATCATCACTACCACCACCACTGCCAGTATCACCAGGGGTTTGTTTCACTTGTGGCCAGTTGGGCCATATCTCAAGGTATTGCCCGACTAAGGGGCCTGCGCCCAAGCGTCCAGCCATCGCTTCACGTGTGCATGCTTTAGGAGAGGCTGATGGAGCTGAGTCGATAGTTGGTATGTGTTCTTACTATTTTGGTTGAGTTTATCAAATTTTTGTTTTGCGGTATCTTGTGTAGTTAGTAAAAATGTTGTGTAAGACCGATTTCGGTTGGAGGTGAGCTAGCTCATACTTTATTTGACACAGGAGCTTTGCGCAGTTTTGTGAGTCTGCATTTGGTCAAGTCTTAGCCTTTTCGGGGTGTCTTCGAGCCGAAAGCCAAACAAATTCAAACAACTGGCGTAGAGAGATTGGGAGCCGTCAGAGTTCATCGAAATGTACCAGTCTTACTTGAAGGGGTTGATTTTAGTGGAGATTTAGCAGAGGTGGAGCTGAATTATAATGACGTTATTCTTGGGATGGACTGGCTGTCACGTCATCGAGTAGTGTTGGATTGTTTGAGAGCCAGAGTTCATATCCCTTATTCAGATGGGAAGATTACATTTCAGGGTATTCAGACACACCTGGGAATTTCTATAGTCTCCATGTTGCACGCTGAGGAGCTATTGGAGAGAGGAGCTAAGGGATTCTTAGCCACTATTTCTATGGTTAAGGAGGATGGACAGCCCAACCTGCAGACTATTCAAGTGGTTGCGGAGTATGAGGATGTATTTGAGGCCTTGAAAGGGCCACCGCCAGCTAGAGGAGATGTACTTACGATTGAGTTAGAGCCAGGGACAGCACCGGTTTCACGAGCTCCATACCGTTTAGCGCCAGCAGAGATGGCAAAGTTGAAAAAGCAGTTGGAGGAACTATCAGATAAGGGTTTTATCAGACCGAGTACTTCACCGTGGGGAGCACCAGTATTGTTTGTGAAGAAGAAAGATGGGAGTTTTAGGCTGTGTATCGACTATAGAGGCTTGAACAAGGTGACCATAAAGAATAAGTACCCGCTTCCGCGTATCGATGAGTTGCTGGATCAGTTGCAGGGAGCTTCATGGTTCTCTAAGATTGACTTGGCATCAGGGTATCACTAGATTGCTATAGTTTAGGAGGATGTGCAGAAGACATCTTTCCGTACGCGTTATGGACATTACGAGTTTGTGGTGATGCCATTTGGGTTGACGAACGCACCTGCAGCGTTCATGAAGCTCATGAATGATGTGTTTCGCGAGCATCTGGATAAGTGTGTGATTGTCTTCAATGATGACATCTTGATCTATTCTCGGAGCAGAGAGGAGCATGCAGAGCATTTGCAGATAGTGTTGTCTAAGCTCAGAGAGCATCAGTTGTTTGCTAAGCTGAGTAAATATACCTTCTGGCAGAGGAAGATTGGATTTTTGGGTCACGTGATTTCTGAGGCAGGAGTTGCAGTAGACCCGGAGAAGATTACTGCGATATCAGAGTGGCCTACACCTAAGAGTGCTACTGAGATCCGCAGCTTTTTGGGGTTGGCAAGATAGTACAGGAAGTTCCTTAAGGGTTTCGACAGTACCGCGAAGCCGATGACACAATTAACAGGCAAAGACGTCAAGTTTGTTTGGAAAGAAGCTTGTTCGAGGAGTTTCACCGAGTTGAAAAGGCAGTTGACGGAAACACCAGTTTTGCTACTTCCTAAGCCCGGGATACCATATGAGGTTTATACGGACGCATCATGTACTAGTCTGGGATGTGTATTGATGCAGGAAGGTCATGTCATTGTGTATGCATCACGTCAGTTAAGACCTCACGAGGCTAATTACCCTACTCACGACTTGGAGTTAGCAGCAGTTGTATTTGCGCTAAAAATTTGGCGGTCATATTTGTATGGAGAAAAGGTGTAGATTCTCACAGACCATCATAGCTTAAAGTATATTTTTGCTCAGGCCGACCTGAAGTTAAGACAGCAAAGGTGGATGGATTTGTTAGCAGATTATGACTTTGATATCACATATCATCCGGGTAAGGCCAATCAGGTGGCAAATGCCTTAAGCAGGCGGAGGAGCGATATTTCAGGAACCAAGGAGGTCCATGAGCTTAATGGGACACTTGCTAGTCTCAGACTGTGTGCAGTTACTCTTGAGGGAGAGACAGCTGGTCTTGAGGCCTTAGAGCAGGCAGATTTATTGAGGAAGATACGCAAAGCTCAGGATAGTAATACAGCCTTGGGTAAGCAGATAGAGAGTGAGAGTATTGGATACCATACAGCTTCGAGTGGGGTGTACATGTACCGGAATCGAGTTTGTGTGCCAGACGATAAGCTGTTAAGGAAGGAGATTTTACAGCAAGCACACCACTCTCGTTTTTCTATCCATCCGGGAAATACTAAGATGTATAGGGATCTGAAGCGCTACTATCATTGGCCTGGAATGAAGAGAGATGTTGCTACATTCGTATCGTAGTCTCAGACGTGTCAGATGGTTAAACCTGAGCATCAGGTGCCTAGCGGGTTATTGCAGAACCTGTCGTTGCCAGAGTGGAAATGGGACATGGTGACTATGGATCTTATGACAAGATTTCCGATAACCTATGGTGGGGAAAATGCTATTTGGGTGATTGTGGAAAGACTCACAAAGCCTGCTCATTTCCTAGCAATCAAGAAGACAGATGGAGCTGATCAGTTGGCACATATATACATCAGAGAGATTGTGAGGTTGCATGGAGTTCCTGTTAGTATTGTATCTGATCGGGACACAAAGTTCACATCTGCATTTTGGGGAGCCTTCCAGAAAGCGCTTGGAACAAAGGTCCATATGAGTACAGCTTATCATCCGCAGACAGATGGGCAGTCAGAGAGAACTATTCAGACTTTGGAAGATATGCTCAGGGCTTGTGTTTTGGATTGGGAAGGGAGTTGGGGAAAGTATTTACCTCTAGCAGAGTTTGCCAACAATAACATCTACCATTCGACTATTGAGATGGCACCATATGAGGCTCTTTATGGTAGGTCTTGTTGTACACCACTTTGTTGGACATAAGTGGGGGAACAACGTGTCCTAGAACCAACAATGGTTCAAGAGACGGTAGAGCAAGTGGAGATGCTCAAGACTCGGTTGAAGGAAGCCCATGACCGACAGAAGAGTTATGCAGATAAGCGCCGGAAAGATTTGGAGTTTCAGGTGGGTGACTTATTGTACCTGAAGATGATGACATTTCAAGTAGGATCTAAGATTCGTAATCTAAAGAAGCTTAAACCAAGATATATGGGACCGTACCCCATTGTGGAGCAGTGGCATATAGATTGCAGTTATCAGCGGAGTTGTCAGATTTCCATGATGTGTTCCATGTATCAGTGTTGAGGAAGGTCGTAATAGAACCAGAGCTCATTTTGCAACAGCCACCACGTGATCTCGGTAAAAATTTGTCTACACCTATTCAGCTAATTGAGATTTTGGAGCAACAGGTAAAAGCGGTACAAGGGATGATGACAATGATGGTTAAGGTCCGTTGGGAGAGAGATGGGATCCAAGAGGAGACTTGGGAAATAGAGACTCAGATGACAACAGATTATCCATAGCTTTTTTAAGATGATATTGGGCAGTGGGACCATGAGCAGGATTCGGGGTCGAATCCCTTATTAGGGAGGGAGAATTGTAACGACCCATTTACCGGCCCAATTATTTTGGCTCATCAAAGCCCATGTCCATCGCAGAAAACCCTAGGTAAATCCAATAAACAGGAGCCTCTGTTGTTCTTTTTTATTAGAAACTCACTGCGTCGAAACTCTGTAGAATTCGAGCCGTCGAGTAGATCTGAGATTGCCCAGCCCCAGCCGTCGTTCCCCAATCCGAGATCAGACCCCCCACCACTGTTAATCGCCGGAGGTAATCATCAAAAACCATCGTAACCACGTCCTTTTGTATTTTTGTGTAGAAATCGATCGTATCTCTCTAACCGTGTGGTTCTTCATAAATCCAAGGCCACCATCGTGTTTGTGACGTTGAGACGAGTCAGGAGCAGGAAGATCAGCCGGAGAGCCGCAGCCACGCGTCGCTGGAAAACCCACGCGTGAATCTCACGTGCCGTCGCAGGTCGCCGAAGCAGCCGTGCGTGAGCCTCACACGCCACTGTCGCCGGCCGCCGTTTTCCAGAGCCGCCATCTCCGACCACCCACCGCCGTGTCGCTGGAGCCGCCATCTTTAACCACATGCCAACGTGTCACTGCCGCGTCTCCGCTGCCGCTGGTGACTTTTCCGGTAAGCCGCTGGCGACCGGTCACCGTTGACTCGCTGACTCGCCGGTGACTCGGCGACTCGGCTGAGTCAACTCGCTGACCGGTCAAACCAGTTCGGTTTAAAGATTGATTTTGGTTTTGTCGGTTATTGGAAATTGATTTTCGGTTAGGATTAAACTGGTTTGAAATTGATTTGAATTTAGTTTAATTGAAATCGAATTCTGGTTAAGGAAAATCGATTGGTTCAATTCGATTTCAATTTGGTCAAGGGTTGACCGGCTTTGGTCAGAGTTGACTGGGTTGACCTTTGACATGCGGGTTGACTTTTTGACCAAATCACCGGTTATCCGTTTTTAACCGTTCGAAGGGCGTTCTGACTCGATTTTTCGCCCTGATTTCAGATTTGGAGTCCATTTGAGGAGCAGGAGTTCATAAATACCACTTTTCCATATAGCTAAGGTGCGGGTCTATTCCGTAAATCCTGTTACTAGTGTAGAATTCTTTCTATCGTTGTTTAGTTTTGAAACATGTTTCGTTTGATTGGACTGAGTCTTGTGTGATAGTTAGGATTCAATGTAAACTGGAATTACGGGTCTAGAGGATTCAACTTGATATGGATTGAGTGATGTTAAATGATGTTATATATATATATATATATATGTATACATAGTTATGAGTAGGGACTATGTGATGAGGGCGGCTGTTCAGAGAGATCTGGATTAGCTACGCTTATGAGGGCGGGGGTTCGGAGACATCCAGGATATCGACGCATACTAGAGGGCGGGGGCTCAAAGACGTTTGGGTTATCGACGCATATTTGAGTGGGGCGTGGTGCAGAGACGTTTGCATTCGACACTTATCGGTTACGGGCGGAGGTCCAGAGATGTTTGGGCTAGCTACGCTTATTATGATGTGGTATATCTGTATGAGGAGAATGCGAGGTGTATGAGCTAGTTATGCACTATCAGCACATTGTTTGTTCTGTGTGAAGCCATAGGCGTCGTGTTTGTTCATGCTAGAGCTAAACTTCCATAATGGGAGTTCTATTTACTTAGTCAGTGGTTTGTGTGCCTAGCATCCCATACCTCACTGAGTGACTCCCCTGTTACTCACCCCTCTTCTTTTTCCTCCTTTTAGGTGAGATTGACGAGCAGGAGTGATTCTATTGGATTGGTGCTTTTGAACTGATTTCTTTCGTGTTATTTTCAGACTTCTATCTTATCTTATTATCGTCGTTTATTCAGCTTTATTTTTTTTGCCTTTTGATTTATGGTGTTTCGAGTTATTTATGAGATTTTCAGATTATTTATTTATTTTGTTATTATTTTATTATTTGTCAATTGGTGACAGCTTCTTTGTAGGAGTGTTGTTAAAAGGTGATGTCTTGGGTTCGAGTAATGTCAAGCGCACCAATAACCCACCTGTGAGTCGAGGCCTATGGGTGAATTCGGGCAGGTTGTATCACATGGGAGGGGTTAGGGTCGGTGCACTGCAGGGCCGGCTGATCCGCCCAGTTGTGGGGTAGGCCGTTACATAAAAGTCGACTTTTATTGTAACAGCTCTCCCCGTGGGATCCAGCTGGCGCTGCAGCGCATTGACCCTAACCCCTCCCCTGTGATACAACCTTCCCGAAATCACCCTAGGCCTGGGCTCACAAATAGGTTATTGGTGAGGTTCGAACCCATGACCTCACCCTTTAACAACCCTCCCAAAGAGAAGATGTCACCAATTGTCCTGCAGATCAATTGGTGACAGCTTCTCAGTGGGAGGGTTGTTAAAGGTTGAGGTCATGGGTTCGAACCTCACCAATAACCTATCTATGAGTCGAGGCCTAGGGTGATTTCAGTCAGGTTGTATCATAGGAGAGGGGTTAGGGTCGATGCGATGCAGCGCCAGTTGAATCCCACGGGGAAGGTTGTTACAATAAGTTGATCATCTTTCAAGCCCTACTTCTCCTTGAGGCATTTATACAATGCTTCTATATCTGCATGTGTCACACTCGCTTCCGAGAGTCAAGTACCAAAGTCCTGTTAGAAATAATCCATAGATGTCTATGGCTTATTATAAAACAGTCCTTGTCTTGTAGACTGACCATAACCAGAGTTATCATATACATAAAAAAACATGACACCAAATCAAAATCTGAGAAATTAGGAGGGTTAATGACGATTACCTTCACATCAACGAAAACCACGTCAAAACCCATCAGCTCCCCTTCCTCATATTTCTTCGCATTTATAGCCTCCCAAAAACGCAAAAGTCGTGTAACCACCGTCAACGTCCTGTCTTCAAATGGGGCAGGTGAAATTGGTAACCGTCATCTTGTGGACGTTTTTGTCTCGAAGGATTTGTAATAATACAGAGATCTTTCAAAGGCGCCTGAAACACATGTAATAAGGAATACGTAATCAAAAAGCGGAATTGAATTAGTCTCTGAAATGGTTAAAATAAAGATTTGGATACAAAAGTTTGAAACTTTTGAGGTAATCCACCGGACTTTGGCTAAAAAAGTTCGATGATTATGTGTTTTAAATCAAACTGGTGGTTGTCCGCAATTTTGCGGGTAGTTATATTAAATCAAGAAATATATATTATGTTTACACTGTTATAGTTTTTGAATAGTAGAAATTATAAAATTTTAATTTTTAATTTCAGCTAGTTGGATAATCAGAAATTTTAGTATATATTTTTAGAAGATGTGTGAGATATAAAATATTTCAACAACATAAATCTTAATCATTAAAAATCTTTCTCTAACATAAAAGCAATATTATAATTAATTCAGATAATTGATTGTACATTTACTTTATATTTTATTTTAACACGTGAAAAACCGGAAATATTCTAGCATTCAAAAGAAAAGAGAGTGTTTTTTGTATAGCCCCAATATGATCAATATAATCAGTTGTTTTTTTATCATGGATATCTTTTGTAAACGTTTTTGTGTGGGCTTTAAAAACCTTAAAAAAATCTAGTAATTCATCACCTACAAATCTAATTATTTTATTTAAAAATACATAACCATCAAATTTATTTCTATAAAAATTGTTAAATTATTTGATTATATATAAATACTTGATAAAACATATATATTTTTTCTCTAATTTTACATTTAGTTATAATAAATCGTTATTTGTAATGTCACTTGTGTTATTTGGTAATTTTTATTAATTAATTCTAGATTTACCTTTTATTTTTAGATGTTAACTAATAAAATTAACAACCAATAAAATTATAGTTATTTAAAAAAAAATTAACCTACTAAGGACACATAAGAAAAAAAAATACTTAAGTGACTTTTCAATTAATATATAGTAAAATTTATCTCCTTAAAACTAAGGATAAATTTAGTTAAAATAAACATGAAAACATGTATTAGGAAAATGGTAGTTTAACCAATCTCTCTCATAATTTTATCAAATCACAAATCAAAATTTCTCACTCATTTTTTATTTAATGTTTAACAGAAAATCAAATGGGTTAAACAAACAAATTCTTCCTTAAATTATCTCTGATCATCAAACTATTTTATCAAACACTAATTCATCAGAAATTTTTTTTTATTAAAACTAAGCATAGTTTAGATACATTTTAAAATTATTATTTTTATTTATTTTAAATTAGTTTAAAATAAACATATTTTAATTAATCTTATTAACTAATTATATAAAAAATAAAAATATTTTTTAAAATTCTAAATAACGCAATGTCGTCATTTTAGGCATATATAATTAACATTAATGTGAGATCCAATGTTAAATCAAAATAAAATAATTTCATTTGCATTAAATTTTTATTTTTTTATTTTACATTTTAAAGGTTTATTATACCTCAAAAAATACATCCCATTTTTTAAAAATAATATTTTTTACTTTCAATTTACATTATATTTTTCATTTTTGACTTTAAAAAATTGTAAAACTGACAATTTTTATTGATCTTCCTTTCTCATTTCATCTTAACGTTTTAAAAACACATAAAACTAATTATTTCACACTGTAGTAACACAAAAATACATATATCTCGACAAACAAATAAATATTAAATCATAAGAAAATAAAAGAACCAAAAACACAAGAATCATATTTTATTATTTTCCCTCGTGTTTTTATTTATGTCTCCTTCCTTTTTCCTATTAAAATAAGAATGCTAATTGTATTATAATAAAAGCTATATAAATTATATTAATAGTGTATTAACTCTAGGAAAAAATATGTGTTTGATTAATATAATTTTAAATGACTTACCTTATAATAGTTTTAAATGAATTACCATATTATAAATGACTTACCATATAATATTTGTAATTCATCTATTTATATTAATAAATTAATTAAATAAAAAAATCTTGATTAATATAAATTTAAAATTTACCATAAATTATTTATGTTTTAAAATATAAAAATATATTAATCATTTCTAAAATTTATAAATTATCTATGATATCACATTTTTTTTATTTGAAAATGATTGGAATATTTTAAAATTATATATTTGACTATTTCATATTTATTTAGAATATATATAGTGAATGAGTGAGTTTAATTAATATTATTAGGTTTAGATTAATTATTTTTCAAAAATCTATAATTTATTGTATTCACTACTCATATAAATATATTAAAAATCATTTTTATAATTGTTTATATAGTATCATATGTATTTATATGTATATTATCAACTTATTTAATTTAATATATGATATTTAGTTTATTTCTATAAATAAATTATGTTGATTCATCTATATTTAATATGTTTAGTCATTTGTTTGGAAACATAGATTATATTAGGTAATTCTAGGATTAATTTCCTTTTAAAAATTGTACTTAAATAAATAAAAAATAAAAAACCATCAACCAATCAAATTATAAAAATTAATTGGAGAGCCCTTTATGAGCGACACGTCAGCAAAAATCACTAAAGTTACTTCTCAATTAATATATAGTAGGATTTCTTTCGATATTAGGAATTGCGAGGGTGATGCTCAAGGATGAATTATCTTTTTGTAGATGGAGAATCAACACCTGGAATAGGGATAAGAATCATCGAATGAGAGATAGTGGCTGTAGTGGGTCGGAAGAGTTAAGAAGTTGTTAATGATGTAGAATTAGTGAAACTTGTAACGGTTCAGAGGTGAAGAATCGAGACCGAAACGACACGAACATACATCAACACATAGATTACTCAAGAAGTCTCCTCTCTCATGACCTCTCAGTACCTCCATTGTTGGAAGATGTAATCAACTTTCGGAGGAGACGATTGTTGGGGTCAAAAACGGTTATCTCGAAATCATCGACTAAGGTTAACACTTCTAAAAATAACTTATCAAAAGAATATTCCGAAAAGGAACAAAAGCACCTTGAAACCAGGTCGTCATATGGTAACCTCGAGTATACAAACCCGGGTCGCCATTAGTAAACCAGGTCGCCATAAGCACGGGTCGCCATACCGCGACCCGCACATGCAAGGTATGGGTTGCCATATGGCGACCTATGCACCAAGGTTACGGGTCGCCATGTGGCGACCTGAACCCGTACAATCCGGGTCGCCATATGGCTAAAATATTTTAGATAATCTTAGGTTTGATGATAATTTAGAGAGATTAGAAAGAAAGAAGGCTTAACCAAGAGCAAAGTCTAAAATGTAATCATGATTAAGAGTCTAAGAGAGGACTATGAACTTTCTGATTTATTCATTAAGATGAGATTACAAATATAGAAAGTAGAGGTTACAAGAGTTTTTAGAATCAAAGAATGGAACATGTGGTCTAGGAGAGGGAGTGGAGCGCCTATTTGAATTATAGGCAAGGAGAGCCATTAAAGTGGCATCTAGCATTTTTGACCAGATGCTGGTTAGTTTCCAGCTATTCTAGCCTGTCAAGGTCTATCCTCTCTTCCTTTCCAATGGATGGATAAGGGTATATACCCAAGGTAGGCGTGTGGTAACTCCTTCCTTTACCCGGATGATCTTTTTACCATTTGGTTGTCCCAACCATTCTTCTCCCATTCTTTAATCCCTTAGCCCAAATATGTACCTCAACTTAACACTCCCCCTCAAGCTTGACCATGTGGAACAAGTCAAGCTTGGAATGCTATGAGATCTTCCTCATTAAAAACCTCATCAAAGAAAACTCATTGGGACGAAACCTTGATGAGGGAAAAAGAGTAAAGACCCCATAGCGAGGGGATTAGCTAAGCTTAGTAAGATCAATGAGTCCCAACCAGATGTAAATGGACTCCATTGTTTTCTGTCTTGCAGCTTTAGTCAACACATAAGCTAGTTGATCCTCACTTCTAGTGTAGCACGGCAGTGTGACTCCTTGTACAATCATCTGCCTTACTTTATGGCAATCAACCTCAATATGTTTAGTCCTCTCATGGAACACCGAGTTGGAAGCAATGTGTATGGCAGCTTGGTTGTCACAATGCATAACCATAGGGTGGCTTTATCAATCTCCAAGTGCTTCGGTATTCCCTTGATCCAAACAACTCGTTTGTCAACTTCAACATTACCCTATACTCGGCTTCTGCACTAGAACATGAGACCACCTTCTGCTTCTTGCTCTTCCATGTAACCAGGTTTCCACCAATGAAGGTACAATAGCTAGTAGTAGATTTCCTATCAGCTCTATCACCAGCCCAATCCGCATCACAGTAACCAACAAATTCAGTGTTCCAATTGCACCCCATCCAGATCCCTTGATCTGGTGATCCATTTAGATACATCAAGATCCTTTCCACCATGCACTAATGATGCTCCTTTGGGAGTTATATATGTTGTCTCACCTGATTCACAAGTATATCAACTTACCAACAAGCTTCCTATAGAACTTAGGGTATGGAATGGCTTGGTATCTTCAATCTCCCCCTCACGTGGGATCTTGTATCCATCTTCCAAGGGAATCTTGGTTGTCTTTCCTCCATCTTTCCCTGCATCTTTTAAAAGATCAAGTGTATACTTTCTTTGGGACATGAACAACCCTTCCTTGGATCTACATATCTCAATTCCAAGGAAGTATTTCATCTCTCCCAAGTCTTTGATTTCAAATACTGAATTTAGAAACTCCTTGGTCGAGTTGATACCATTTTGATCACTTCCAGTGATAATAATATCATCAACATACACAAGGAGAACAACAATACCTGAGGGAGTTGTGAGAGTGAAGCGGGTGATCGAGTTCAGATTTCCTAAACCCCTTACCATTCAAAGTTGTTCTTAACTTATTACACCAAGCTCTTGGTATTGTTTAAGACCATAGATAGCCTTCTTTAGTCTCAACACATTCCCTTCTTGACCAAGTTCTCCAAACCAGGTGGAGGATACATGTAAACTTCATCTTCAAGTTCTCATTGCAAGAAGGCATTCTTCACATCCATCTGCCAAAGACTCCATTCTAGGTTAACTGCCAAGGACAACACTATTCTGATTGTGTGGAGTTTAACCACTGGTGCAAAAGTATCAATGTAGTCTCTCAATACGTTTGGGTGAACCCTCTTGCAACCAGTCTTGTTTTCCTCCTATCCACCTTCCCATTTGCAAGATATTTGATTGTGAAGATCCATCTACTTGACACAACCTTTTTTCCTTTTGGTAATTCACTCTCATACCAAGTTTCATTCTTGATCATAGCATTGTCTTCATCCCCTACTGATTCTATCCATGCCTTATCCATCATAGCTTCTTCATATGATCTAGGAATGTTATTTTTATCTAGACTGGTCATGAAAGCACAATGCTCTTCATGGTACTTAGCAAATGAACACACAACTTGAGAGGGATGTTCCACAGCTTGTGCATTGTAGTAAGTCCTTGTACCAAATGAGATTGGCGGTTCCTTCCTCAACCTTGCACTTCTTCTCAAACCAGGCTGCTCCACTTCTTGTCCCTAATCATCCACTTGTTCAACAACCCCATCTTTCCTTAGTAGAGTGCCTCCTGTGGGAAGAATTAATTTGGTTGGTCCATATGGTTCACCCGGCCTTGGTCGATCTGGTCTACCCAGTTGTCTTGGTCGATCTGGTCTACTCGGCTGTCTTGGTAGATCTGGTCAATCTGGTTCATCCGGCTGTCTTGGTCGATCTGATTCACTCGGGTCATCTAGATCTTTTTCTTTTCCCCCAACATCATTTCCAGCCTCTTCCTCAACTTCTTCTTGTTGTTTTTCACTTTCAACTTGATCATGAAAGTCCACATGACTAGGTCTAGGTTCATTATCCCCCCCCCCCTCATGGTGGAGGTGGGGTGATTGTGGTGCACCCGTCTATCTTGGAGGTTCATTCTTTGGTTCTTCAGTAACACCAATACGATGTCCTTCTAGGATCATTCTCAGATTAACTGATCTATCTGATTTTTGGGATAACTCCTCTAAGTATGTCCACTTCTTTTCTTCATAGTAACCTTTTGTTTCCACAAACTTCACCTCTCTTGAAACTAACACCCTTCTACTCACTGGATCATATCATTTATACCCCTTCTGTGTAGTTGAATACCCAATAAACATTGCTTTGACACTCTTGGCTTCAAGCTTGTTCCGTAGTTCACCAGGGAACAAAGCAAAGGCACCCAAACACCCGAAGATAATCCAATGGAGGTTTGTATTTGTTCAAAACCTCAAATGGGGACTGGTCTTGAAGAACCTTGGTGGGGGTGTGGTTGATCAAATATCATGCAGATGCCACTGCATCACTCAAGCACCATTTTGGGACATTGGAGTGAAACATCATCGACCGTGCCACCTCCATAAGGTGCCGATTCTTCCTCTCGACCACACCATTTTGTTGAGGAGTATAAGGGAAACTTGTTTGATGTAAGATTCCATGTTGAGCAAGGTGTTTCTTGAAAGCATGGCTTGTATACTCCCTACCATTATCTGATCTAAAAATTTAAGCTTATTAAAGATATTGAACCAGATCATGGTCATGTAATGATAGCTAATGGTGAGAAGGTCCCAATTAAGGGAATATGCAATCTGAAACTGTTTGATAAAGAATCTAGGGCCTTCTACATGCCTAACTTCACTTTAAATTTGCTATTCGTGAAGAAGTGTACTTCTTATTTACAATGCAATGTGATCTTTAGCCCTAATGATGTGAAGTTTCAGGATATTGAGAGAAAGAGACTAATTTGGAAGGGAGTAACCAAGGGAGACTTATATATGCTTGAAGATCTTACTCATGTTCCTGATTATGTTTACTCATTTACTTCTGCTTCTATGTTGAATAATGATGCCTTGTGGCATGCTAGACTAGGTCATCTTCATGTTAGAGCTTTGAGCTTGATGTTTCTAGGTGTTGTGTTTAAAAATAATGAGTGTGAAGATTGCATTTTAGGCAAGCATTGTAAGACTGTTTTTCCAACATCTAGTACTACTTATGATAAATGCTTTGATTTAGTTCATTCGGATGTGTGGACTGCACCTTGCTTGTCTAGGGATAATTATAAGTACTTTGTGACATTCATTGATGAAAAAAATAAATACACGTGGATAACTTTGATGCCATCTAAGGATAGGGTTCTTGATGCATTTAAGAGTTTTCAAACTTATGTGACTAACCACTACAATGCTAAGCATGTGATGGGATGCACCAGAGTCAATTATCAAAGGTTTAGACATATTGCAAGCATTATATGAATGGCAACTTCTAGCTGGTTCATATGCAATCCTAGACTGACCTAGATGATTATTTGGGTCATACTCAGTCCTAGAGTGATCAATGCTACCAGTCCCAATCAAGGATGCATCAAAAGAATACCCAAGGGTGTTACCATTGTCCTTGAATATCTTGATCAGAGCATCAATGTCTGATCTCCTAATCAAATCGTTTTCATTGAAACTCTGGTTACTTGGTTGAGTGGTTTGAGTTGACATGGCCACCATCTCTCGCCCATCTCCTTCATTGATCCGCTTTGAGGTACCCGCAACACTTGTCCTAACAACACTTGTCCCATGTTCCTCACTGGTTCCATAAAAGAGGTGAGCTCTTGCATCCTTGTCTTTCATGAACTTAGCCGGCTTCAAGTGTGGGTGTAGTATCCAGCACTGACTCTTCTTGTGTCCATGCCTCTTACAATGATCACATGTCCCATTGAACTTACTTTCTTCAAACAGTTGTGCATGACTCTGTTTGCTTGAGGAACTTCAACTTGATTGGCTAGCGAGAGCTCTCCTTTACTTCCAAAGAGTCCAAGAGACCCTTGCTCCTTCAGAATTTGAGCGCATACATCTTCTAGATCAGGAAGTTTCCCAGCCCTTAGTATATGCTTGATCAGATAATTGTAAGTAGGATTTAAGGTAAGCAAGAAGCCAAAGACCTTGTCTTGCTCTCTTCTCTCATTTAGCTCATCTTGGTCATTAGTGTTTGGCCTCAACATCTCCAGCTCCGACCATAAAGCCCTAAACTTTCACAAGTGTCTTGTAAACTCCATGTCCTCTTGAACCAGATTATTGATTGTCCTCTTCACCTCAAACACCCTACTCAGGTTTAATATGTTCCCAAACACCTTCTAGAGTGTATCCCAAAGATCTTTTGCCTTCTCACAGTAACTATATGCCTCCAAGATTGAGGGATCCAACGAGCTTTGGAGAATAAACATAACCAGAATTTCTTCTTGCAACCACTTGTTTTCCTCGCTTGTGATATCCTCCTCATCATGTTCATCCTCAGTAATGATCTTTGGAACTTCACAAGACGTGATATGTCCCCACAAACCATTACTCCCCACAGCAGTCTTCACCAACTGAGACCATAGGACGTAGTTTCCTCCCTTGAGTGTAACCGGAACCACATCCTTGATGTTTTCCATCTTGATTTTCTTGAACAAATGATGAGATCCAAAAGTCTTGAGTCTTTGTGTGAATCAAACCCAGCTTTTGAGGAACCTGGCTCTGATACCATAAAATGTTTTAGATAATTTTAGGTTTGATGATAGTTTAGAGAGATTAGAAAGAAAAAAGGCTTAACCAAGAACAAAGTCTAAAATGTAATCATGATTAAGAGTCTAAGAGAGGATTATCAACTGTCTGATTTATTCATTAAGATGAGATTACACTTATATAGAGTAGAGGTTACAAGGGTTTTCAGAATCAAAGAATATAACATGTGGTCTAGGAGAGGGGGTGGAGCGCCTATTTGAACTATAGGAAAGGAGAGCCATTCAAGTGGCATCTTGAATCTTTGACCAGATGCTGGTTAGTTTCCAGCTGTTCCATCCTGTCAAAGTCTATCATCTCTTCCTTTCCAATGGATGGATAAGGGTAAATACCCAAGGTAGGCGTGTGGTAACTCCTTCCTTTAGCTGGATGATCTTTTTACCATTCGGCTGTCCCAACCATTCTTCTCCCATTCCCTTAACCCAATTATGTACCTTTACTTAACAATGGCGACCTGAACCCGTACAATCCGGGTCGCCATATGGCAACCTGAACCCACAAAGTCTGGGTCACCGTATGACGACCTAGGCCCTCCGAGTCTGGTGACCTAGGCTCTCTGAGTCCGGGTCGCCATATGGAGACCAAGGCTCTCCAAGTCCGGGTCACCATATGGTGACCTAGGTTTTTCGAGTCCGGGTCGCCATATGGAGACCTAGGCTCTCCAAGTCCAGTTGCCATATGGCAACCTAACCTTTCAAAAACCAGGTCGCCATATGGTGACCTCGACTCTCCAATTCTGGGTCGCCATATTGCGAGCTGTATCTCTCCTTTTTGTTATGCTTCGAAACTTGATCAAAATGCTTTTCGTTTCGTCTAAATCGGAGTTACCGTTGGAACTTTACGATAAAAACCGTAAAATCTCATTTTCCCAAATGACGTTCATGGTTATCGTATAAACGAAAATGGTTAACTCAACACCACAGTTGTCTAGACTGTGTGAATTTCCTAGTTAAAGCGACTTCGTATCATTAAACGTGCTTTCGGAGAAATCGTAAAAATGTTTAAGTCGAAAGACGGCCCAAAAAAAAGCCTAGGACGTGACTAAAAACCCACTCGTGATTTCATACGAAATTGAGCACAACAATGTTATGACCGTGTATCTTTACTCGCAAAAGAAGATAAGTCTCGTGAAATCGGAAGATAAATGTCAAGTTTCTAAGATAATGATGAAGATCGAGATAAAAGAGAATGTTTCCGCAAAGCGATAAACTTGACCTTGGGGCAAAAAAGGAAAGAGGAACCAACCCAAAAGGCATATATAAGGGGAGCTAAAGCTAAAGGCGCAGGGATCCGAAGATTTAGACCTAGAATAACTCTGCTAGCTTAGTTGAACTTAGAATATAGGCGGCTGCATACTCAAAACTTGACTGAGATTCTTCTCCATCTTTGTTCTGAGATTCTATTTGTTAGCTAGATTCTACTCGTTTTGTTCTTTGGAAAGTCTTGTAGCTTTGTTTTTATCAATCAATAAAATGCCTCTGTGCAACTAACTATCGATATTTTGTTGTCTTTTCTTCTTCGTTTTTCGTGTGTTTACGCAGATAATCCGGGACCTCTGGGAAAGTTGGGTTTTTTGGGCTTTTCTTAATCTACGGAAATTGACAGTGTGGATTTCGGTTCCCACAACGATGAACCCTAGTAACTGTACTCGTGAAGAAGGTGAAGGCGTAAACTGGCCAAGGTTTTATTTCTTTCTCAGCCCATAACACATTAAACTATACCCATAAATAATAGAATCGTGTAAGCCAAAAAGATACAAAAGCTCCAGTCAAGAAGTTATTTGGTTAGGATACATGTCACTGTCTGGTGAATCCAGTTGATGACATGGCACCCTAAGAAGAGATTAAACTCTTTTTTATATAATAAGAAGACGTACATATATAATAGAAATGAAACAAAATATATTTATTATTACTCCACCTGTAAACTCATCATACCACTACCGCCACCAACAGTTGTTTTAACGTGCCACCATCTTCTCTCCACCACAGTCTCCATCCATGTATCTTCGTGGGAACCAAAATCCGCACTGTCAATTTCTGATGAAAATAGGAAAGCTAAGTTGATATAACATATTTATTACCAGTTTCAGGCCATGTTGTAAGCTATATTATGTGTGTCTAGACTATTTTTAGGGTCTTTATAGGCCCAGGTACGTTTTGGAGTATATGGAGATACGTGGAGCTTTTGGAAAATTTAGAGGAGAAGAATCTGTAGTATAAGACAGTCGTCGATCGAAGACACAACCTTGTCGTCGATCGAAGACACCACCTTGTCATCGACCAATGAAACAAGACCAAGATCGATCGATGTTGAACACTTGCCATCGATCGACAACCAATTCACAAACAGCCGATCTCAACCCCATATTAGAGACAAATGACGAAGATACCATGAACGAGTTTTGACCTAGATTTTAGGGTTTTATGTTTATGCTTTATGTATTACACAAAAAAGAGAGGAGAAGAGTTTTAATCTTCTTTTATAGATTTAAAGTTTTTAGGGAAGAAGATTCATAACTTCTTAGGGAGATTTGTATAGGAACCCCAATATTTTATGTATGCATTATATTCATACCATTGTTTGTACTTTAATTATGTTTGAGTAGTTATCAACTAGATTTAGGGTTGAATGATAGCAATCATGGATTAATCCAAAAGTAGGATTGCTAGGTTAAGTTAATATCCATCAATTGAATTGTGCTTAATTCTTGCATTCTAGAGTAGCTAACTAGGATCTCGAAAGTAGAACATGGACAACTACGAGAGTAGGTTTTGTGCCAGAATATAATCCATTGAACTAGGTTGTTAGGCGCATGCGAGAGCTGGTCTAATTATCTTGGTGAACATATCAAATCTCGTTCACACTTCCTTCTGATTTCACCGTCGATCGACATTATGCCTTAGCCGTTGATCGATGGTCTTTCCTTTTGCCCGCATACGAGAGTTGGAATTAAAAGGGTAAGAATAGTTAATATTTGAGTTCTAGAATATTTACATTTCCGTGTTTCTTATTCCCTATAATCCATTAAACTTGAAATCATAAGTCTAGCATACTTACATTTACATCTAGTTAGTTACTAGCGTATTTCCATATTTACGTTATTATCATATTTTCATATTTCATCTATACCTCCTGATAAGGAATATTTCCTTAAATTGATATATTGCTACTAATATATATATTTACCTAGCTTAGTCTTTAGAAATAATAAATATATTATGTGCCATTGCTCTTTGTGGATTCGATCCCTAAGTACTACACCTGATCTCTCTTGGCAAGAGTTTTATTTGTGTGTTGAGATTAAGGTTATTTTGATAGTTAATTGTTTGGGATATTCATACCATGCTAGAACAATAAACACACCATGTCAAATTTTACGTCGTTGCTGGGGAGCATTGATCGCCATTAGATTTAATTTCTAGGATTTAGTCTAGGTTTGTTTTTACTTTCAAGTTACTGAATTTTTCTTTTCTTTCTTTTTCCAGTACATGCAAAAGAGTAACATGAGAAATAAATGACAAGAACTACTAGTCTCAGACCTAGAGAAACTCGAAAGGACTTCCCTTAATAGTTCTGGTTGAGTATTAATTATTTTGATAGAATTTTATTTAAGCTGGACGAGTTTGGTTGAAGTAGGACAAGAATCAAAGGTCGAGAAAATTTTACTCGAAAACTGTCCGAAATTATCAACCAGCTTCCTAAAATTCCATATAAATCAGAAAAAGTCACATGACAAGCACAAGTTGCATGTGTGCTTGCCTCCTTTATCTTGGTTAATTTTGATTGGCTGGAGACTTCTTATGAGAAAGGAAAGGACAGATTGTTGTGACTTCTGAAGCAGGTCGCCAGCTGTCTCTACTACCCCTTGCCTTGGTTCCTCAGCTGGACACTCAGCCACAGGACATATGAAGTACTTAGATCTCTTCTCCAGATCCTTTGACGTTCAGAATACTGCAGAAGAAAAAAAAACAAAATTCAGAGAATTTCATAGAGAAAGAGAGAAAGAAAAACAGAAAATAAATCAGTGAACCTTTGTTGATTTGATCGTGATCCAACCTCAGCCAACTCGTGCGATACAGAAGAAGGTGAGATAGTTGATTTATATTAAACCCTAGACCTTGTTCAGCTACTAATCATGACCGAATCTTCATCTCTCTTTCTAATCAGTTTCTTGGTGAGCTTAGCTTGAAAGAGAACACCATCAAGGTGTATCTAACCGTGGGTGATCTAGGGTAAGACTTATCTCTTGCCTTAGCCATGTTATGATAAAGGCCTTGTATTGTCTAGCTAAGGTCATGGTTATATAAGGTGTAGAAGATGGTGAATTGATCAGTTTAGTTAAGTTTCAGATTGAATCAACCTTTGAAAACTTCTAGCTAAGTGGTTATAGACTGATTGAAGTTAAACCGAACTGAACTTAGCTTGATCTTGTCCTGAACTGTTTTGGACTGCCTAGAACCAAGCTGATCTGATTTATATTAAGTAGAACCCAGCTTGAACTGAACTGATTTAAGTAGTTAGAGTGAACCAAACTGCCGGAATATTATTGTTCTGAGCCGAACAGATTTGATCTTGTCTAGTCCTTGTCTGAGCCGAGCTCTCTATGGTCTAAACCTATTACGTACTGATCTAGTATAAGTTAGTATAAACTGCTAAGTTATATCCTTAACCGAGCTGAATAGATCTTAGTCAACAACCTTCTTCAGAACCGAATTGTTTGGATGGATGATCATGTTTCCGAACTGCTTTATTTCAGGTCCGTCCAGTCTTGTACAAGAATTACTCAAGACTTGTCCAAATCAGTTTCAAGACCAATCTCTAGGTGAGTCTAGGGTTATGTGGTGTTAGATCACATATGTGTGTGTGATTGAATGGAGTAGAACTATATCAGTTAACTAGTAAAGT
The DNA here is from genome assembly GCA_905132885.1 of Moricandia moricandioides. Classification (NCBI taxonomy): domain Eukaryota; kingdom Viridiplantae; phylum Streptophyta; class Magnoliopsida; order Brassicales; family Brassicaceae; genus Moricandia; species Moricandia moricandioides. The sequence goes on from CAJHQQ010001305.1 coordinate 48,222, forward strand.
CTCTTAATCCATTGAAAATGTGTGGTGTTTACTTTATGTAAACACTTAACACTTAAAGAAATATTTGAAAGTACACATTGAGATTAAAACACCTCTTAGAACTTTTTCTCAAGTAATAATTATAAGTATAAATCATATATGGATTAATTATGAAATAATTATGGAATTAAGTATAAGTGAAAACTCATTATTAAATCATTATCCCTAAATTCCCGCATTACCTGACTTGGTCCTGCGAATGAAACAAGGTCATGAAGACACGATGATGGGGTAACACCCTGGAGGACGTGTACTGCCTGACGATGCAATGCTGAATGTTCATTAAGACGTTTGAGGATGATGGTAATGTAACTCATTACTCTCGGTTAGCCATTGTGGTGTGTCGAGTTTAGTATATATATTGTAATTATAACTGAAGTGAGGAAGGGCGGGTAACAAGGAAGTGATAAATAAAATGAGATTCACATTGACGAATAATAAATTTAAGTATAATTCAAGTACTTGTATGTTCATGTTTATGCTTTGATGATTGTTTGGTGGTACTATTGATTGTGTAGTGATCTAGATTCACTGGGTAAACCAGATACTCATGACTCTTTGTTGTGTGTGCAGGTAACCACTAGTTGGGAGACCTCTTCGTTTTGGACGGAAGGAACGGCCAACCAGAGGTAGTATTTTGTTGTCCTTGCAACGTATTTTTTGATGTATATTTACTTAAAACATTGTTGGGCGTTAGGCCGTAGAGTAAAACTATAACACTTTGTAAGATGTTTAATAGTAAATAAATAATGTATAAAAGTTTTTTATAAATCACGAGTACTCATATGATATTAGTCCTTGTCCGGGACGAACTAACAATCGGATATTCGGTCGGATCGAAAAGCCTTGGTCGATATCCAGTAGGAGCGTTGGTGTTCTCAAATTGCTAGTCCAAGGTGATCGTAATTTTTGTGAACTTCGGGTCGGCTTTCAGGGAACATCGTCCGTGTCATTTTCGGTCATCTACGATCTGGAGTGTCACAAAGGTGGTATAAGATCAATTTTTCAACGATGCTAGAATGAGACTTGTTTCAAATATTTTTCGAGTCAAAAATGTGTCGCAAGGATAACTAGGATATGCTGGTTTGTTCATTCTTTTAGAAATAGATAGAACTGGGTAGAAACTTACCATGAACTTTTGCTTCAGATGCCACCCAGACAGGCACGAAGTGGTGGAGCTTATCTACCGATATCTATTTCTTCATCTCCAGACTCTTCACCGCCATCTACTCCGGCACCATTTCCTACTCCTAGATTTTAGGCTACACATTCTGGCACTAGCATGAGTCTGATCCGTCTGAGGGATCATATGATAGCCCTCCACTTCAGATGCCGATGCCTATGTCACCTGATCCGTACTATACAGACATCGAGGTATATATTGTTCATGGTTATGCTGATCATGCTGCTGATCATCCCGCTCATCCTGCTGATTATCCTGCTGCCCATGTTGCTGATCATCCCGCTCCTCCTGCTGATTATCCTGCTTCCTATGCTGCTGATCATCGCGCTCATGCTGCTGATCATCCTGCCACACATGCTGTTGCCGTTGACGGTATTCCAAACGTCCATGCTGAAGCACCACCCACAGCATAACATGCACCAGTTTCGACGATCCGGCGTTGGTAGCTATTCTCGAGTTGATGGCCGAGATGATCTGTTTCCAGGAACAAGCACTAAGTGCACAACGTGCTCAGCCAGCGCCAGTACCTACCACTTCTCATCCGGACTTCCTGAAGATTTTTATGATCATGAAGAACGTGGGGACGAAGCACTACCAGGTAGGAACTGATCCCTTTGAAGCTGATGCATGGCTGCACAATCTCGAACAAAACTTCGCTGCAACCCGTTGTCTGGTAGAATTCAAGAAGGACGTGGCTGTTTATTATCTGGAGAAGGACGCCATCCATTGGTGGTTATGTGTAGAGAGGAGTTTTGGAGATTTCGAGCTGACTTGGGATGACTTCCGTACTGCGTTCATTTGAAAGTATTTCCACCGGAGGCAAGAGACAGATTGGAGATCAAGTTTATGGAGCTAATTCAAGGAGGTTTATCCGTTCGGAGGTATGAGGACGAGTTCACACGTCTCAGGCAGTATGTACGCTGTGTCCAGGAAGATGAGTTGATGATTATCCAAAAGTTTCTTAGGAGACTTAGTCCGGATATCAGGAGCAGACTCGAGGCAGTAGAGTTTCATAGATTTGCTGATCGTCTGGAACGTGCGGTGAATGTTAAGGAAGCCATTGCTGCTGAGAGAGCTTCTGCTAGCCGTTCTGCACCACCTAGACGTCCATCTGTTCCATTCCAGCAACAGCCATCTTCAGTTATGCAGAGGGGACGTGGAGGTAGAGTCTTTCGGGGAGGTCGTTCGGGAGGACCGAGACCTAGAACCCCGACTTGTTTCAATTCTGGCCAGTTAGGCCATGTTAGCCGAGATTGTCTGACCATGGGGCAATTCCGACCAGTGGTACTGTGATACCCCCGATCCGGTCTAAGTACAAGTTGACTGGACCGGCCGTGCAACAATCAAACAAGAACATGCACAGCCAATCACTAGTAACTTAAAACAAACCGAGAGGCCACAATGTGTACATAAATGATTAACCCAAAGTTCCCAGAATAGATACAGGTACCTTAGGCCAATCGCCTAAGTACACATATCCTATTAGGTACAACCCAAGGCTTTTTAACTCGGCTGAGTAATACCCAATAGTTAGTTCGTCAAGACATGGACTAATATCATATGGAACCCGTACTTAAAGAAGCATTTTTTAATACATTATATAATATTCTTTCAAAAACATCTTACAAAATGTTAAGGATTAACCTCGAGGTTTTCGGTCAACAAGCTTTATACTTAGGATATATCAAAACTACTTTGCAAGGATAATAAAACTATCGTTGGCTAATGTTGTTCCTTCCTGTCCTAGAGTAAAGGTCTCCCGCCTACTAATTACCTGCATAAACTCTTTTTTCTAACACTCACTCTCTTCAGAATCTAACTTCCAACTACCAGCAGCAACATTTACTAAATCTTGAAGCCTCCATCGGACATCCTTGAAATAAAACTGCACCTTGCGGCCGATCTTAGCCACTCTTCAATTCTAGAACTTTATACTTGACCCTAATGTTCACGTCCTTGAACTAACTATAGTCAAAAATAACCGCAAACTCTAGTTCTTCTTCTTTACCACATACATGGGTACACTCCATGGCCAAGAACTAAATCGGACAAAACTTTTCTCCAAAAAAATCTTCTATCTGCTACTTTGCTCGATTATAACCACTTGCGCAGATGTTAGGCTATTGCAGAGAATCCAAGTTCAGGATGACTACTAAATAAGTTACTTCTATATGTTGACAATCTTTCCAGCGCCTTGTAGAGATCTTTGAATTCTCTAATTATCGGACTGTCCTCTATACTCTTCTCCTTTTGATCTCCTAGTTTCCCAATGATGAGAATAATGGAATACACTACTTCACCTTTTCCCAAAAGGAAGTCAACTCTCCAGGCTGATACGAGTGATGCTCCAACGCTTAGTAGAATATCACTGTAAGCCAACGGTGACTGGTCTTCTCCCAAAGACTTCTTTCCTCAACAACTTCCTAATTGAGCTCGGTAACTAGATAGCCAATCTCACTTTAGATAGAAACAAACCGCTATGATGGAAGTACTAAGGAATGGGGATGGTATACGAAGGCATACCATAATTCTAAATGGCAGCAAGTACTTCCACGAATAAGAATGGTATACTTGAATTCACCAAAGTGAATCCTCCCTAAAACAATGACACTACCCGGGAACTACATCTATGTGTTGTTCCCAAATTAAACACAATATTGGCGGAAAATTCCATCCATAGAAAAGGTCTCTTACGATACCTTGATCACGCTTCCACTTATTTATTTAATTATTCATAATTTTTTAAAAAATTAACACAATATACAATAGGATAAGAAGCAAACATGGGATTGGACCTTTAAGGTGTTTTCACAGTCCAGGCAACTAAAAAGTGTAGGCGCTACCTAAATAGCCAAACACTTGCTTAGGGAATAATTGTAAGGAAGAGCAAACAAGTCCAACAACGGGTACCCTAGGTATAGGCAAAAGGAATCGGGTAACTTTATGGACAAGGGTAGAATTAAATCCTTACTTTTCAGAGGAAGACCAAAGTGTGAATGACGTAAATGATCCAGGATTTATCCACTTGAACAATCATGACCATCCTGTCCTCGCTAGCCACAACCATAACAACTCAGAGTCCTCGGTCTTGATCTAATGAAACGTCTAACCAAATTAATCTCCATCAACTTCCTTGATTCCTTACCTGAAACTGACCTTCGATCTGAACCTGATAGCCTTTAGACGGTCTTAGTGGCACGAAGAATCTTCCTTGGCAGTAATAGCTTTCTTAACTTACACGTCATACTATACTGTATCATCAAAGCTCTTAAGCTCTACAATCTTTAGTTACTCCAATTGTTTGGGATAAATCTCCAAAGAACGTCCTTATGATTTTTGGCTCATCCTCCAAACCAAAATGGGTGAATCAGATTCACTCGACCTCAACCTTCTGGCGGAAACATATCACTGTGTCAACTCCATAAGTGAAATCTCCAATCGGTCCCATCCTTTGGGTAGAAAACAGTCCATCTTGAACTCTTTAGAGAAATCTGTCTAATTTGGACTAACATTCCCAAAATAATGTTTGACGCTTAAAGACTAACTCACTGCATCCTTCTTGATATTGTCTCCTTCCATATCCTTCTTGCTCCTCAAAACAATGGGCCATGTCAGTCGTCTGCTCCCAATGTTGCATTTGAAATCTTCCTCAATCCAAAGTCTCCATCAAATGGTTTAGTCCTTCCTCAGTATCTTGTAGTCCCAACTTCTTTATCCTCTTCACAAACTTGAAGATTTCTTGTTGCAATGGAGTGGTTCTGGTGCGTCCATCATCATGTACTATACTCAAACTATCTCCTCCACCACGCTAAGCTTGAAACAAATGTTGAATCAATCATGCTTGTACGGCTCTGGTTCTGCTACGTCTCAGCATAAGATGGAAAAACTTGAGAAGGCGGAAGAAGAAGTCCATCTTGGTGATCATGAGCAGTCAAATCGCCCTAAACGAGATAATTCCAAACAACGTCGCCTTGACATCAATAACACATGAATCCGGTGATGCATTCAGTGGGTCTACGCTGTCCAATAAATACCTCTCTGAAATAAATCCATACTGGAACCCAAAAGCACGGCAGAAAAGCATGACGATACCAAACCCAAGCATGACTAGTTCAATATCGAAAATTATTATCGACTCCACTGAGCTTGTCTTGGTGCATCTGCTATGAAAGAACACGGTAAGGTAACTACCCATGACAATCTATCCTAAGATGAAGGAACCTGCCAGCATATCCTAGTTATCCCTGCGACTCATTTTGACTCAAAAAAAAAACCGTTTGAAAAAAAGTCCCATTAAAGCATCATATAACCATGCTCTGATACCACCTTTTGTGACAACTCCGATCTGGTCTAAGTACAAGTTGACTCGACCGGCCATGCAACAATCAAACAAGAACATGCACAACCAATCACTAGTAACTTAAACCAAACCGAGAGGCCACAATGTGTACATAAATGATTAACCCGAAGTTCCCAGAATAGATTCAGGTACCTTAGGCCAATCACCTAAGTACACATATCCTATTAGGTACAACCCAACGCTTTTCAACCCGACTGAGTAAACTAGTTACTCATGACTCATTTTTCATGCAGGTAACCAGTAGGCGGGAGACCTTTACTCTTGGACAGGAAGGAACATCATTAGCCAGCGGTAGTTTTATTATCCTTGCAACGTATTTTTGATATATCCTATGTATAAAGTTTGTTGACCGAAAACCTCGAGGTTAATCCTTAACATTTTGTAATATGATTTTGAAAGAATATTATATAATGTATTAAAGAATGCTTCTTTAAGTACATGTTCCATATGATATTAGTCCCTGTCCGGACGAACTAACTATTGGGTATTACTCAGTCGGGTTGAAAAGCCTTGGGTTGTACCAAATAGGATATGTGTACTTAGGCGATTGGCCTAAGGTACCTGGATATATTCTGGGAACTTCGGGTTAATCATTTATGTACACATTGTGGCCTCTCAGTTTGGTTTAAGTTACTAGTGATTGGTTGTGCATGTTCTTGTTTGATTGTTGCACGGCTGGTCTAGTCAACTTGTACCTAAACCAGATCGGGGGTGTCACAGGTACCATCTCACATCACTTGCTTTACTTGTGGAGAGCACGGGCATTATGCGACTTCTTTTCCATTCACACATTCTACTCAGCCTTCTGCAACGAGAGTTCCACCAGTCGTACTAGTTAACCCACCCTTACCTTTACCTCCGGCGAAGGGTCAAGCCACAGCCGGTAGGGCTTACGCTTTAGAGTTACCAGGACCATCCGAACCACCGGGGTCCTATCTCTGGTTTGTTTTCTTACCATTGAGTGTAATTTGAAGTTTTTTTAAAAAAAAAGTTATATAAAATTGTTAAATGAATAATTGACCTCGAAGTCTATTATCTTTAGGTTCTTTGGTTCTGGGCGGTATATCTGCTCATATCCTGTTCGATTCGGGAGCAACACATAGTTTTGTAGCTCCTGAAGTAGCATTGAGATTTGAAGGAGACTTTACTAAAGTGAATTCAAGTATTCCTGTTTTAACTTTTTGAGATCAAGTTCTTGAATTCTGATTGTTATCCAAAAGATGGTGTTCCCAGCTAATTTGTTAGTACTTCCATTAGAGCGGTAGGAGGTAATACTAGGAATGGATTGGCTGTCTAGATATCAAGCTCACCTCGATTGTGGTCGAGGGAAGATTACTTTTGAGAGAGATACCCAACCCCCTTTAGCTTACCATGGCATAGCACCGAGCGTCGGAGCATCGTTGGTATCAGCTTTGAGAGTTGAAAATCGGGTCGACGAGCCATTTCCCCACGAGAACTATCATATATCATCATATTCCCACCAAACTATGACCTAGTGTCAAATCTCCATGATTTGAAAGTTATGAACTTATTTCTCCACGAATTAACAATTTCGAATGTGTTTCTCCCCGAATTGATATTTCGAAACTTAATTACCCATAGACCATGGTTTTAATTGGTTTATTATTAACCAAATAGTTTAAACCGGCTAAACCAAACCTAAATTCATTTTAAACAGTTTTTATTAAAGAATATTGTTTTCTTTCTTGTTTAAATTTCAAAATATAGTTTTTTTTAACTTCAAAGAAGTTTTAGGTTTATACTTTTGTGTTTTCTGAAATTTAAAAGAAAAAAATTACATCAAAATTTCATTTTTATAAAGTTTAATAAAATCACAATGAACAAATAACCTTGTTAAATTTGTGTTTTTTGGAAATTTGAAAGAAAAAAAATATAATTTCTTAAAAATATATGTCAAAAAATCTAATTTTGTTGAAAATTTGATTTACTTCAAAATTCAACAAAACATAGATTTTGACATATACTTTTACTTTCAAATTTGTTCATTGTAATTTTATTAAATTTTGTAAACATAAAATCTTCATGTAATTTGTATTTTAATTTTTTTTAAAACGCAAATAATTTTTAGAAAATAGGAAAGCTTTTTTGAATTCAAAAAAATCTATATTTTAAAATTTCAACAAGAAGAAAAACAATATTCTTTAATAAAAATTGTTTAAATGAATTTTGGTTTGGTTTAGCCGGTTTAAACTATTTGGTTAATAATAAACCAAATAAAACCATGGTCTATGGGTAATTAAGTTTCGAAGTATCGGTTCGGTGAGAAATACATTCGAAATTGTTAATTCGTGGAGAAATAAGTTCATAACTTTAAAAGCATGGAGATTCGACACTAGGTCATAGTTTGGTGGGGATCTGATGCTATATGATAGTTCTCGTGGGGAAATAGCTCGTCGACCCTTGAAAATCTTCTGGAGCAGAGTAAAGAAGTCTACTTAGTTACTTTAACTACAGGACCAGTAGTAGATGAGAAAGAGCAGAACCTAGGATATATTCCAGTCGTCACAGAATTTGAAGATGTGTTTAAGGCATTAGAAGGACTTCCACCATCGAGAAGTAATCCCTTTAGTATAACCTTAGAACCTGGATCAGCTGCAATAGCAAAGGCACAATACCAAATAGCACCGTCTGAGCTTGCTGAGTAGAAGCAGCAGTTAGCTGATCTTCTATAGAAGGGTTTTATTTGTCCTAGTTCATCACCGTGGGGAGCACCCGTTTTGTTCGTGACGAAGAAAGACGGAAGCATGAGGCTATGCATTGATTATCGGGGAATCAACAACGTGACCATCAAGGACAAGTACCCACTTCCAAGAATTGATGAGCTACTAGACCAGTTGCAAGGAGAGATTTGGTTTTCGAAGATCGATCTAGCTTCCGGCTATCACCAAATTCTGATTTTTGAGATCGACATCATGAAGACTGCCTTTAGGACACGATACAGACATTTCGAGTTTGTAGTAATGCCCTTTGGTTTTACAAACGCCCCGGATGCTTTCATTCGTCTAATGAACGAAGTATCTCGGGACTACTTGGACGAGTTTGTTATCATATTCATTGGTGATATCCTCATATATTCCCGAAGAGCCGAAGAACACGAGAAGCATCTACGCTTAGTCCTTGGGAGGTTACGAGATCAAAAGCTTTTTTCTAAGTTTAGTAGTGCCATTTTTAGAAAAGAGAAGTTGGCTTCTTAGGTCATCGAGTATCAGAACAAGAGTTTCCGTTTATCCAGAAAAGATAGCTACTATTAAAGATTGGCCTCGTCCGACTTCTGTTACTGAGATTCGGAGTTTTCTTGGAATTTCCGGATATTACCGAAAGTTTGTTCAAGGGTTCGCAAGCATATCAAATCCACTGACTCGTCTGACTGGTAAAGGTGTCACCAATGAATGGAGTTTAGAAACCGAAGAAGCGTTTGATAACATAAAGCAAGCATTGACGTCTGGACCTATCTTAGCTTTGCCTAAACCTAACCATCAGTATACCGTATATACAGATGCATCTCATGTTGGATTAGGTTGTGTGCTGATGCAGGACGATAAGGTAATCTCCTATGCATCAAGACAACTAAGAAAGCATGAAGTAAACTATCCAACGCATGCCTGGAAATGGCCACAGTAGTATTTGCTCTTTCGATTTGGCGATCATATCTATATGGAGAGCAGATCCAAGTGTTCACCGACCAAAAAATCCTTAAGTATCTTTTCACTCAACCTGATTTGAACCTAAGGCAAAAGCGATGGATGGAGTTTGTAGCTGACTACGACATGCAGATCCTATACCATCCAGGAAAAGCAAATATTGTTGTTGATGCTTTGAGCCGAAGGAAAGTTGATGTGGATATTGAAAAGGAACTTCAGAATCTTGAAGCAGAGTTCAAGATGATTAGTTTGGCTGACTTGGAAGGAGAGGAAGGAGAACCTTTAGGATTACAAGCCATGAGCCAAGCCGGGTTACTTACTCATATCCGAGAAGCATAAATGAGAGACGAAAACCTAAAGAAGATCCGAAAAGAGCTGAATGAAGGTAATTTTAGAGGATATCAAGTTGCCAATGATAGAACCTTGTTACTCAATGGTCGAGTAATCGTTCCGAAAGGAGAAGGAATTCGAGAAGAGATTTTAAAGACTGCACACCATTCTCTCTTAAGCATTCATCCCGGAAGCACCAAGATGTATCGAGATATCAGAAGGTATTATCACTGGCTATGGATAAAAAGAGATATTTCTGTATGGGTTTCTCAGTGTCAAACTCGCCAACAGATAAAGACTGAACACCAAGTACTAGGGGGCTTACTTCAAAGTCTACCAATCCCTGAATGGAAATGGGATGCAGTAGCGATGGATTTTCTTTCTGGTTTACCTCGAGCACCAGGCCGCATGAATGATGTTGTTTGGGTAATCGTCGATCGTCTTGCCAAGTCTGCTCATTTCCTACCGATGAAACTTACAGACAAAGTAGAGACTTTAGCAGAGCTATACGTGGAAGAAATAGTAAATTTTCATGGAGTACCAGAAAATAGAGTATCAGACCGAGACCCACTCTTTACAGCTGAGTTTTGGCGAGGCATCCAACAATCTTTGGGTACTGACTTACATATGAGTACTGCGTTTCATCCAGAAACCGATGGCCATACAGAACAAACCCTCAGAACTCTTAAAGATCTGTTAAGGTTGTGTATCCTCGACTGGAATGGTCCGTGGGATAAGTTTTTTCCACTGATAGAATTCTCCTACAACAACAGCTACCACTCAAGTATCGGTATGTCACCGTACGAAGCTTTGTATGGTCGACCATGTAGAACACCAGTGTGTTGGAGCAAAGTTGGTGAACGAAGAATCCTTGGTCCATAGATAGTAGATGAGACTGCAGAGAGAGTAAGGATGATTCAAACAAATATGAAGAAAGCCCAAGGTCGTCAGAAGAAGTATGCTGACCATGGTAGAAGAGAAGTCATCTTTGCAGTAAATGATTTCTTCTTCCTAAAAGTAGCTACACAAAAAGGAAAAGATCGCTTTGGGAAGGTTGGAAAACTGGGAACCCGCTACATTGGTCCGTACAGAATTGTTGCTTGAGTTGGAAAAGTAGATTACCGACTTTAACTCCCACCTTATATGCCTATGCACCCGGTTTTTCATGTATCGATGTTGCGTAAGCATATTCCGGATCCAAAAATGGTTGAGCCACAACGACAAGAAAATCTGCAACCCAACCAAACTTATCCCGAAGTTCCTTTGCGGATAGGCGAGTGTCGTATCAAGAGATTGAAGAACATAGAGATTTCTCAAGTTCAAGTATTTTGGGGAAAGTGTCAGAGAGTTGTAGACACATGGGAGGATGAAGATAAGTTCAGAGTTGATTACCCAGAACTCTTCTCAGATATCCCAGATGTCCAGTAAAGTGTCCACTTGTATGTTTTGAGAAATCGGGGACGAATTCTTTTGAGGGAAGAAGAGTGTAATGACCCTCACGAATGGATATAATTTTGGTCGAGAAAATTTTGAAAAATCGGATTTGAGTTTAATCGATCATAATTAAAAATAAATATCAAACCGATGACTTAATGACTCGACGGAATTGTCTTGTGGTCGAAAGGACTTCCCTTGATAGTTCTGGTCTACTATTAATTATGTTGGTAGAATATTTAAGCTGGAAGAGTTTGGTTGAAGCAGGACAAGAATCAATGGTCAATTTTAGTCGAAAATTGTCCGAAAATTATCGACCAACTTCTTAAGATTCCTTATAAATCATCCATGGTCCTTCAGAACCTTGTCTGCCTGCTTTCTCAGCAAATTCACATGACAAGCACAAGCTGCATGTATGCTTGCCTCCTTTATCTTGGTTAATTTTGATTGGCTGGAGACTACTTATGAGAAAGGAAAGGACAAATTGATGCGACTGCTGAAGCAGGTTGCCAGCTGTCTCTACTAACCCTTTACTTGGTTCCTCAGATGGACACTCAGCCACAGGCCATCTTAAGTACTTAGATCTCTCCTCCAGATCCTTTGCACGTTCAGAACACTGCAGAAGAAAAAAAATTCAGAGAATTTCATCGAGAAAGAAAGAAACAAAAACAGAAAATAAATCAGTGAACCTTTGTTGATTTGATCTCGATCCAACCTCAGCCAGATCGTGTGATACATAAGTGATATATGGTGTTTTTCACATCATTGTATATATATTTTCATTTGATTCAGGACTCCAAACCGTGTTAGTCTAGTCCCTTGTGCTCTTTTTCAGGTCTGGAGTTGATAGAAGAGTAAAGAAAGGGCACATGAAGGAAAGATGTCTTTTTGGAGTAATCCTGCGGAGAACACTCAAGAAGAACAGTCCCAAGACTGTTCTCGAGCGGAACAGGCGGACGGGTGATCCCGATGACTGTTCCAGACGAATATGGATACTCCTATTTGGGGAATTAAAGCCCTGTTTGCCCTAATTTTCTTCTACCTATTTGCGCCTCCCTATAAAAGACCTCCTCTATTATTTTCTATTTTAAAACGCTAGTTTTGACAAGAGACAGAGACTTGTTTTTGGCGATTTGCAATTGTAGGGAGAAGGCTCCATCTTTCCTAGAGAAGATCATCCTGAACCCTTTGTTTTTCTATTCTTATCTTATGCAGTTTATTTCAGATTTAATGTCTTTGTTTCACTGCATCATGATTGAGTAGTCATCTGGCTCGCCTAGGGTTTTAGGGTATTGATAAACAAGCCAAACATAGATAAGCATCATTCATTGGATTCTTCATTCATATCAATCTTATTTCTTGCATTAACTTGATCACTTAATGCTAGAATTGCTGTTCATCGCCTAGCTAACCACGCAGGAGATAACTTGACCTATATTGAATGAGCTTAGTGTCTTTAATCAGCGAAAGTAGATATTAGAGCATTAAGTGAACTAGATAGGACATGAACTCTAAAGCTTGCAGCCGCCCCTGATCCCAAGCGACAGCTTAGGTGATCCGGCCTGCTCGCAAAGGATCAATCACCACGACAGTGGGTTGGATCAGTTGAGAGATCCGATGTTCTAGATTGTGTAAACCTGTGCTTGAATAATTGTTTGGCTAAATCAATACCCGCATTAAACCCTAGGTCGGCTTTCATATCAAATCGCATTTAACCATCTTTATTTACTTGTCATCTAAGTCATCTAAATCTTAAAACCATATTTCCTTCTTAGCTTGAATTTAGAACTCATAGAAATAAAGTGTAGACTGGTCCTCTGGATTTGAATCTAAAGTACTACAATTACAACTGTTAACTTGACAGTAGCAAGGATTCATTTTTAGTGTATCAAGTTTTGGCGTCGTTGCCGGGGACCAGATTTTTACCTCTATTTCTCGGTTTTATATCTAGTCTAAGATATCTAACTCGTTTTTTATTTTCTTGTTGCAGCTCATGATCCAGGTGTATGACCAGTAGACATACTCGGAGAAATACACAAGGACCATTACAGCAATTCAGTAACGAGGAACTAGCAAGATTAGAAAGACGAAACCGTCAACAAAGGCCTACGACCACCACTATGGCCGATCCAGGCAATCAGGATTAACTTGCAGCTGCAATCGCATTAATGCAACAACAAATGACGCAGATGCAAGCAACCATCCGAACGCAGCAAGCCGCTGCAGCGCAAGCAGCTCAGAACCAGCCGCAGCAAGAACAGCAGCGGGAAGAAGCTGTTCCAATAGGGCAAAGAAACGTTCTCCACAACTTACCTGCTACACGCTCTGCCATCACACCTCCACCCTGCACTCATCAAGACTTTGAGATCAAACCTGCTCTCATAAGCCTGGTACAGAGAAAGATCTTTAATGGGCTCCCTGCGGAAATCCCTATTGATCATATCGAGAAGATGTGCGGGTTCACAAAAGCGAACGGAGTGCCACCAGATAACATCAAGTGTACTCTGTTCCCTTTCTCTCTGGATGGGAAAGCTGCTCGCTGGCTCGATTCTCTATCAACCGGATCACTCACCACCTGGGAACAGGTCCGATCTGCCTTCCTCACCCACTTCTACACGAAGTCCAAGAGCGCATCCCTAAGGCACAAGATCACATCCTTCAAACAACATGCTAATGAGCCATTCTGTGATGCCTGGGATAGATTCAACCTCTACCGTAGAGACTGCCCTAATCATGGTTTTGAGGATGACTACCTCCTTGGAGTGTTCTACGATGGAATGGGATGGGAAGCCAGGAACGCCTTGAACTCAGCCAGTAATGGAGATTTCATGACTCAATCAACCCCAGGTGCCTTCAAACTGCTTGAGAATATGGCTTCAAGTTCTGCTGATAGCAACAAGGATAATGATCGGACTGAGAAGCTGAACAGTGTTGACCACAGCAGGATCGATGAGTTGACAACTAAGATGGATCAGCTGCTTAAGAGCCATCAAAACCAGGTGTTCATCATGGAAGAAGCTACACCAGAAAAACTGGCAGCAGATGGTAAACAAGAAGCAGAACAGTCTGCTGAGGACATGAATGAAGTGAGCTATGTGAATGGGCAAGGATGGCAGTTCAAGAACTACAACCCGAACCACAATCTCAGAAACAATCCTCACCTGTTCAATAATCCTAAGGCAGATGGAGCAACCGATAACCATCAGAAGAACCACAACCAGAACTATCATGGGAGGACCTTTGTTCTCAGCCAGCCGCAGAACAGCCAGTTTCATGCTCAGAAGCAGCCGACAAACCAGCAGTCTACTCCACTCGTACAGGCTGCTCCCAAAGATGAGATGAAGAGTCTTGCTATGATGATGCAGTAGCTTCTCCAAGGACAGCAAATGCAAGGCAAGGCGTTGAATCAGGTCACAACAGACATCAATGGAAGGATGAACCATATGTTTGATGATCTGAGCGCTAAGTACGATCAGGTTTCCAGTCACATGAGACAGATGGACATCCAGATTGCTCAGACTGCCGAGAATGTGAAGAGACAGCAAGGAACACTCCCTGCGAGAACAGATAAAAATCCTAAGGAGTGTAATGCTGTCACACTAAGAAGTGGAAGGCCTCTTACTGACCCAACACATAAGAAGTATACATCCGCTGAGAAAGGGAAACAGAAGACGTCGGAACAACCTCCTGAAGCTGTACCCACAGATGAAGACAAGCCAGAACAACCTACTGAGACCGTTCCGATTGACGAAGAGCGACCTGCTGAGGTTGTTCCTCTTAGTGCTAACCCTTCCCCTGCTCGTCAGTTTGTTCCTAAGGTACCCTACCCTGTTCCAGCCAAAGCTACTCGTAAGGATAAAGAGGAGATGAAGTGCAGAAAGATGTTAGAGGATCTCACAGTCCGACTCCCTTTGATGAGTGCGATCCAGATGATACCATCCATGCGAAGTTTTGTAAAGGGACTGATCTCGGGAAAGGTATCTGACGATAGTGAATTCATGGTCGTTTCAAAGGAGTGTAGTGCGGTGCTCCAGAATCGGAAGATCAAGAAACAGGGTGATCCAGGGAAATTTGTCCTCTCAATCCAGATTGGAAGAACAGTCTTCTCCTGTTCACTCGTTGATTTAGGATCAAGCATAAACCTGATGCCGTACTCTGTTGCTAGGCGTCTTGGGTACACAAATTTCAAACCTACCAGGATGTCTTTAGTGTTTGCTGACCGCTCAGTGAAATCACCAGTTGGAATCCTTGAAGATCTGCAAGTCTTGGTTGGAAACACACTTGTCCCAGCTGATTTCGTTGTTCTGGAACTTGAGGAAGAGTCGAAGGATCCCCTGATCCTGGGTAGACCGTTCCTATGCACTGTTGGAGCCATCATAGATGTCCGACAAGGGAAGATCGACCTCCATCTGGGTGATATTGTGATGACATTTGAGATGAATCAGATGCTGAAGAAACCAATGTTGGATGGACAGACCTTCACTGTCCAGGAAGAGAGCGATCCTCTGGAACCACATGAAGGGATGATTGAGGAGATTCTAATAGATGATCCTCTTGAGCTCGCCTTAATCAGAGCTGAAGCTGAGCAGAGTTTAGAAAATATCGATGCTGATGCCTATGCCAAGCTCATGGATTCAACTAGGAGTATGGAAAGTTTAGTGGCGAATCTAAGTCTGAGGGAGAACAGCGAGACCAGTCATCCAGCCGGAACAACCTCGACTCAAAACCCGTCTGTTCCAGCATCTCAGACTGATGATTCCTGGAGCGAGCTGAAAGCTCCAAAGGTAGAACTCAAACCCCTTCCTAATGGGCTCAGGTATGCGTTCCTTGGACCTAACTCTACATATCCTGTCATTGTGAACGCTGACCTGAACAATGCTGAGACTGCTCTGCTTTTATGTGAATTGAGAAAATATCGTAAAGCATTAGGTTATTCTCTAGCTGACATACCTGGCATCTCACCTGATTTATGCATGCATAGAATACACCTAGAGGATGAATCGATGACTTCTGTGGAACATCAGAGGAGGTTAAACCCAAATCTAAAAGATGTTGTAAAGAAAGAGATAATGAAACTTCTAGAGGCTGGTGTAATCTATCTGATTTCTGATAGTAAGTGGGTTAGCCCTGTTCATGTAGTACCTAAGAAAGGTGGGATCACTGTTATAACAAATGAAAAGAATGAACTGATCCCTACTAGAACAGTCACTGGTCATCGCATGTGCATTGATTTTCGTAAATTAAATGCAGCAACTCGCAAGGATCACTTCCCACTTCCTTTCATTGATCAAATGCTTGAAAGATTGGCTAACCACCCTTATTATTGCTTTTTAGATGGTTATTCAGGTTTCTTTCAGATTCCCATCCTCCCGGACGATCAGGAGAAGACAACCTTCACATGCCCCTACGGAACATACGCTTACAGCAGGATGCCATTCGGTTTGTGCAATGCCCCAGCGACCTTCCATCGCTGCATGATGTCGATTTTTACAGATCTAATCGAAGACATAATGGAGGTTTTCATGGACGATTTTAGCTTCTATGGAAACTCCTTTCATGTCTGCTTGTCAAACTTGTGCAGGGTACTGAAGCGATGCGAGGAAAAGAATCTTGTGCTGAACTGGGAGAAGTGTCACTTCATGGTCAGAGATGGGATTGTTCTAGGACATAAGATATCAGAAAAAGGCATCGAGGTTGACAAGGCAAAAATTGAGGTCATGATGAGTCTACAGCCGCCTACCACAGTGAAGGGAATTTAGAGCTTCTTGGGACATGCTGGTTTCTACAGGAGATTCATCCAGGATTTCTCTAAGATTGCTAGACCACTCACTCGGCTGCTCTGCAAAGAAGCCCAGTTCTCATTTGATAGCGACTGTCTAGCTGCGTTCCATGCGATCAAGGGAGCTCTAGTCAGTGCACCGGTTGTTCAACCTCCAGACTGGGATCTTCCTTTTGAGATCATGACAGACGCAAGTGATTTTGCAGTGGGAGCAGTTTTAGGACAGAGAAAAGACAAGAAACTGCACGTGATCTATTATGCGAGCAGAACAATGGATGAGGCTCAGTGTCGCTATGCAACTACAGAGAAGGAGCTCTTGGCCATCGTCTATGCGTTTGAGAAGTTCAGATCCTACCTAGTGGGATCAAAGGTAATCGTGCACACTGACCAAGCAGCTCTCAAGTACCTGCTCACGAAGAAGGATGCTAAACCACGGCTTTTGAGGTGGATTCTTTTGCTCCAAGAGTTTGACCTAGAGATAAGAGACAAGAAGGGGGTTGATAATGGAGTAGCAGATCACCTTTCCAGGATGAAAGTGTCGGATGAAACAGTTCTTGATGAGGAACAGCCAATGGAATATGTCAACATGATTGGTCTGCGCACTGCGGAACAGTCATCACCTGTCAGCAAGGACTGTTCCAACGCAGATGATGAGTTCATAACAGTGATTCAGAAGCAGTATCCGAATCTTCCGTGGTTTGCTGAGATTGCTAACTTCCTGGCTGCTGAAAAGGAACCTCTGAAATTCACTGGGAATGAGAAGAGGCAATTTCTAAGGGAAGCAAGGCATTACTTTTGGGATGAGCCCTATCTTGCTGACACACCAATCGCAGAAGGAGTAGAAATACCCTTAGGCGATCCTTCTCCAGCCTGATCGGCTCATCAAAGTCAAGCTAGTGACGTTAACCAAGCGCTTGGTGGGAGGCAACCCACTGATATGTATATAATTTCTCTTTTCCTATGTTTTTGTTTTGTTAGATTTTAATTTGCAGGTCATAAAAACAAGAAAAACTGAGTTACTTCGGCGGAACAATCAGGTGCATGTTCCACTCGACTGTTCCAGGTAAGTAATCAGAACCAAAAAAATTAAAAAAAAATTAAAAAAAAAAAGGAAGAGGAAGCGGTTAAGGTTCTGCCTATTTATATTTGTGTGTTTTTCCTCTTATTTCTATCACAACCAGGGATGGTGTGATCTAAGTCTGGGGGAGCATTTGTGTGCTTTGAGTCAGTCCTTGTTCTTGTGTCATTTTAATGTTTTATTGAGTCTTGCTTTAGGATCGAGTCAGTCCGAACTTTTGTGGGAATAAGGACCTTATTGTGTGATGTTATTTTAACCACCTCGTGCTCTAACTTTCTTATTCAGTGACCTTAGCAGTGGCGAACGACCCATACATGGACCCGGAACACCCTGACATTTCTCATTAGACTCTCCAGAAGTCCTCTACTGATCAGGTTACACTGGGTAAACTTAACTCCACCTAACTTGGACCTAACTTTGACTTTAAATTCTTCTTGTTGTGGGCATTAAATCAGGGAAACGCGACCTACACTCAGGACTTCTTATCCCTTTTCATCCCTCTTGCTGTTCCTGAGTGGCTAGCTCATCTTTAGCTAGTTCCCACCTTGCACCTTAACCTTTATTCCACCCACATGCACTTGTTTTTCCCTATGTTATATATGCAGATATGTGCAAAAAGGTTGGAGAGGAAAGGATCGACAAAGCCTCTTACTCATCGATGCTAAATCATTCAGAAGAGGAGGAAGGAACACGATGAAGAGAAGATCAGTCAGATGCCTGATCCATGAATGCAGAACAGTCAGGCGCCTGATCCACTAATAAGAAGAACAAGTCAGAGAGTTGAGGTAAAAACCACCAGTGGCTCCCAAAACTAATTGTTACCTCCTTCTCTCGTCACTACTCAATCATTGTGTATAACTTTATCTCAGATTAAAAAAAAAAAAAAAAAAAAAAAAAAAAGAGAGATTTTCTTTGAGTGACGAGAAAGGGGACGAATGTATATATGATTATGCCACTGGGAAAGGTGTAATGATCTAGTACCATAGATGGAGTAAGGAAGAGCGAGTGTTTATGAGAGGAGCAGTCAGATAAGGTGATCCAACTGGAGAACAGCCGGTTTGATCAGAGCAGAAGTGAGTAAGAGCTGTGGACATCAATGGATCCGTCCTCTCCTGCAGTTTTGTGCGATATCCTGCATCCACCTCAAAAATTGGTAACCCCTAAACACTCTAAGCTCCACCACTCAAACGCTGAAATAGCCTGTTTTAACACCTAGCCCGTCTACCCTAAGTAGTGCCTGTGACAAGAAGCTCACGCTGATCTTAATGAATATAGGGAGTTTTGTCTCGATAGTGTTGCTTTTTCAGGTTTGAGATGTAGAGTATATTTTCGAACAGCAGTCAGGGGGTTTCAGTAAGTGTAAGAGGTCCTAGCTATCTTCTTGTATGGTTCAGAGATTCGGGGTAAGAGTATGGTTACTGAGAATAAGCGAGTTCCCACACTTTCAAACCTTTCTCCCTGTTCTTGATACTTGCCTTGTTCGAGGACAAACAAGGATCTAAGTCTGGGGGAATTGATATATGGTGTTTTTCACATCATTGTATATATATTTTCATTTGATTCAGGACTCTAAACCGTGTTAGTCTAGTCCCTTGTGGTCTTTTTCAGGTTTGGAGTTGATAGAAGAGTAAAGAAAGGTCACATGAAGGAAAGATGTCTTTTTGGAATAATCCTGCGGAGAACACTCAAGAAGAACAGTCCCGAGACTGTTCTCGAGCGGAACAGGCGGACGGGTGATCCCGATGACTGTTCCAGACGAATATGGATACTCCTATTTCGGGAATTAAAGCCATGTTGCCCTAATTTTCTTATACCTATTTGCGCCTCCCTATAAAAGACCTCCTCTATTATTTTCTATTTTAAAACGCTAGTTTTGACAAGAGACAGAGACTTGTTTTTGGCGATTTGCAATTGTATGGAGAAGGCTCCATCTTTCCTAGAGAAGATCATCCTGAACCCTTTGTTTTTCTATTCTTATCTTATGCAGTTTATTTCGGATTTAATGTCTTTGTTTCACTGCATCATGATTGAGTAGTCATCTGGCTTGCCTAGGGTTTTAGGGTATTGATAAACAAGCCAAACATAGATAAGCATCATTCATTGGATTCTTCATTCATATCAATCTTATTGCTTGCATTAACTTGATAACTTAATGCTAGAACTTCTGTTCATCGCCTAGCTAACCACGCAGAAGATAACTTGACCTATATTGAATGAGCTTAGTGTCTTTAATCAGCGAAAGTAGATATTAGAGCATTAAGTGAACTAGATCGGACATGAACTCTAAAGCTTGCAGCCGCCCCTGATCCCAAGCGACAGCTTAGGTGATCCGGCCTGCTCGCAAAGGATCAATCACCACGACAGTGGGTTGGATCAGTTGAGAGATCCGATGTTCTAGATTGTGTAAACCTGTGCTTGAATAATTGTTTGGCTAAATCAATACCCGCATTAAACCCTAGGTCGGCTTTCATATCAAATCGCATTTAACCATCTTTATTTACTTGTCATCTAAGTCACCTAAATCTTAAAACCATATTTCCTTCTTAGCTTGAATTTAGAACTCATAGAAATAAAGTGTAGACTGGTCCTCTGGATTTGAATCTAAAGTACTACAATTACAACTGTTAACTTGACAGTAGCAAGGATTCATTTTTAGTGTATCAATAAGAAGGTGAGATAGTTGATTTAGATTAAACCCTAGACCTTGTTCAGCTACTGATCATGACCGAATTTTCATCTCTCTTTCTAATCAGTTTCTTGGTGAGCTTAGCTTGAAGGAAAACATCATCAAGGTGTATCTAACCTTGGGTGATCTAGGATAAGCTTTATATCTTGTCTTAGCCATTTTATGATAAAGGCATTGTATTGTCTATCTAAGTCATGTTTAGATAAGTTGTAGAAGATGGTAAACTGATGAGTTTAGTTAAGTTTCAGATTGAATCAACCTTTGAAAACTGCTACCTAAGTGGTTACGGACTGATTGAAGTTAAACCGAACTGAACTTAGCTTGATCCTTTCCTGAACTGTTGTGGACTGCCTAGAACCAATCTTATCTAATTTATATTGAGTAGAACCGATCTTGAACTGAACTGATTTAAGTAGTTAGACTGAACTAAACTGCCGGAATATTATTGTTTTGAACTGAACATATTTGATCTTGTCTAGTCCTTGTCTGAGCCGATCTCTCTATTGTCTAAACCTATTACCTACTGATCTAGTCTGAGTTAGTATAAACTGCTAAGTTATGTCCTGAACCGAGCTGATTAGATCTTAGTAAAACTCCTTCTTCAGAACCGAATTGTTTGGATGGATGATCATGTTTCCGAACTGCTTTATTTCAGGTCCGTCCAGCCTTGTACAAGAACGACTCAAGACTTGTCCAAATCAGTTTCAAGACCAATCTCTAGGTGAGTCTAGGGTTATGTGGTGTTAGATCACATATGTGTGTGATTGATTGGAATAGAACTATATCAGTTAACTAGTAAAGTCTCTTAATCCATTGAAAATTTGTGGTGTTTACTTAATGTAAACACTTAACACTTAAAGAAATATTTGAAAGTACACATTGAGATTAAGACACCTCTTAGTACTTGTTCTCAAGTAATAATTATAAGTATAAATCATGTATGGATTAATTATGAAATAATTATGGAATTAAGTATAAGTGAAAAACTCATTATTAAATCACTATCCCTAAATTCCCGCATTACCGTGACTTGGTCCTGCGAGTGGAACAAGGTCATGAAGACACGATGATGGGGTAACAACCTGGAGGCCGTGTACTGCCTGACGATGCAGTCCCGAATGTTCATTAAGACGTTTGAGGATGATGGTAATGCTAACTCACTACTCTCGGTTAGCCTTTGTGGTGTGTTGAGTTTAGTATATATATATATATATATTTATATATATATATTTATATATATATGTTGTAACTATAATTGAAGTGAGGAAGGGCGAGTAACAAGGAAGTGATAAATAAAATGAGATTCACATTGATGAATAATATATTTAAGTATAATAATTCAACTCGAGAAAATAAGGTATTCGGCTTTTTGTTCAACCGCCATAATTCCTTTCCAAGAATTGTCGTATTGAAGTCTGTGAGATCTTTAAATCCTAATCCTCATGCATCCTTAGGTTGGCATAATTTATCCTGCGACTTCCAGTGCATACCTTTTGTGTTTCTCCCAGCGCTCCACCAAAATTGTGCCACTACACTCGTCATCTTTTTGGTTATAGACTTTGGTAAACGAAAACATGACATAACATGATTTGGTAAAACAATAACAACTGATTTGATGATAACTTCCTCCCCTCCCTTTGTAAAAAATTTAAAAGTCCATCCATTGACTCGATTACTTAACCGATCCTGAATAAATCCAAGGACTTGTGTCTTTGATCCACCCAAACCCTCAGGTATCCCCAAATATGATCCCATGCCGCCTAAATCCTCAATACCCAAAATATCTCTTAGATCCTGTCGAATGGACTCTTCAATCTTATGTCCAAACTGAATAGAAGATTTCTAGAAATTTATCGGTTGACCTGACACTGCTTCATACTCCTTTAAAATTCTAAGAATGGTTTGACATTCCTCTTTTTGTGCTTTACAAAAAAGAGAATGTCGTCCGCAAAAAGCAAATGAGATATCGGAGGGCATTCCCTTTCCACCGTTATTCCTATCAGATGTTTCTCCCTCTCCGGTTTCTTAATGTTCGCTATCAGAGCCTCTGTGCACATGATGAATAAATAAGGAGATAGTGGATCTCCCTGTCTCAGTTCTCTCTGTGGGATAATGTTCCCTTTGGGTTGACCATTTAACAATACTCGGTATTGTACCGAAGTTATATACTCCATCATTAATTGGACCCAATGATTATCAAAACCCATCCGATTGAGTAAAGCATGAATAAAGCCCCACTCAACTCTATCATACGCTTTACTCATATCCGTTTTAATTGCCATGAACTTATTTTGACATGACTTATTCGCTCTCAACCCATGAAACATCTCTTGAGCTATAAGGATATTATCTGAAATTAACTTCCCTGCCACAAAAGCCGATTGCGTTTCCAAAATAAGTGTGGGAAGATAAGCCTTAAGTCTCTGACATAACACTTTTGGGATGATTTTATATCTTACATTACAGAGACTTATCGGTCGTAGTTTTTTCATCCTTGTTGGCCTCTCTGTCTTGGGAATTAGACAGATATTTGTGATTCTAGTCTTTCATCCATCTTTCCAGAAGTCAAAAAAACATTAACCAGATCCAATACGTCCTTCTTAATAATAGACCAAGAGTGTTGGAAAAAGAGTGTCGTCATTCCATCCGGCCCAGGAGCTTTTTCCGGGTGCATCACAAAAGTGCTTGTTTGACTTCCTCTTTTGTCGCACTCCTGAGTAACCTTTGATTCATCTGATAAGAAATTCTATGTGCTATCTCATTGAAAAAAGCCTCGAAATCCGAGGGGGAGAACTGAATATAAGTCTTCAAAATAATCCACTACTACTTTTTCTACTCCCCCCCCCACCATTTTTCTCTGTTATCCAATGTCCCTCCTCATCATGTAAACCCACTCACCGATTTCGAGTTTGGCGTTGTTTTGTAAGTGCATGGTAGAACTTGGTGTTAAGATCCCTAGATGTATGCCACATAGTCTTACTCTTTTGTTGCCATTACTCCTCCTCATCCTTATGCGCTTCATGTAATTTTCTAGAACCTTCCATTATTTCCTCATGAGTCTTGTTTTTGTCCATTTGAACTTCTTCAAACGCTTATTGGAGCTCATCGATTTTCTCCTTCCCATATGGAGGGTTATTCTTACGCCACCTAGCAATTTCGTGTCTACAATTAATAATTTTCGTAACAAAATCCCATGAGTTACTTGAGTTTGAATCTCCCCATCCCCGGCCAATGGATTCCGTTAAACCCTCTTTTCCAATCCATCTTTTAGCAAATCGATATTGACCTCGCCTTTTAGGTATTCTATCGTCAAGAGTGGCCATTATTAGCCTATGATATGATCCTATCATTCTCAAATACTCGGTAAATGAACATGGAAAAAGTATGTGAATCTTCATTTGCTAATGCTTGATCTAGCCTGCACCTGATCATTTCATTTCCTCTCCTTCCATGCCAGGATAGTTTATTTCCACGGGCTGGATATTCCATAAGACCACTATTCCTAATCATGTTATTAAAAGATAGAAAAGATCATGTGCTTCTTAAATGGCCTCCCTGTTTTTCATGATTTCCAGTAATCTCATTCAAATCTCCAATAATAAACCATGGTTTCGACCGTGCCAAGCCATACCTCGTCAGTCTTTCCCATACTTGATCTCTCAATTTCTGAACCGGGACTCCATAGACAAATGTCAAAAATGTTTTTTCTCCAACGCTACAGCTTCCACATCTATCATTCGATTACTAAAGAAAAGAACAAGAACTTGATAGTCGTTATTATAGTAAAGAGCTAGTCTTCCACTAGTTTCGTATGGATCCACCGTGACCAGATAATCATATCCAAATTGAAATTAAAACCCTTGCACAAATCCAAAATCTTGTTTTGTCTCCGATAAAAATAGAAAATTAGGTCAATGTTTATGCCACATTTCCCTAAGATAACTTATTGTCTCCTTGCTTTACATACCCCTACAATTCCAACTTAAGATTCTCATAAAAAAATTAATATGCTCCGTAGAGCTAAATAGCTGGGTGTGATGATACTCTAAATTATTAGTCAAATTATTTTCCTTAGTTATTGATCCATAAAAACCATAAATCCTTGATGACTTGAATATAATATATCCATTTTCATTATATGTACCAAGCTCAATATGCATCACAAAAGCAGTGACTATATGATAACAAATCGGGAAGACGACATATTTCCACACCATAACTATCATATAGTAATAAATGTACATAATCTTTCAGCTTCTTCCTAATTGCACATCAGTTAAGTATAACAACCTATATCCACACACGATAAAAGTTTGAAACCCGTTTCCACACAGACCAAGATTTCGCTTGGTTTTAATGGTTTATGAGATGAACCGATGGTAAAGTAGTCGGTATCAGCTGACACTGGTACAACCCGACCCAAATAAAGATCCGATTAGAGATCGATTTTAACCCGACCCGAAACCCTTTTAAAAACCCCAAAATCGATTTTAAGCTTTAGAACCCTAAAACTAAAAATCCAAAAAACAGATTTCATTTTCCACAGAGAGAAACCTAGGGAGTATGAGTAATGAGTCTGGAAATTCGAGTGGTATCTCTAGCAGTCGGGCAAGAGGTCGCGTTCTTGGTGAAGTTACCTGACTGAAGCCAAGCGGAGGAGCAACGGCCTGGAGAGCTTTGTTGTTCTTCATGCCAGAGAGAGACAGAAGAAATTGATTTGGGGATTTAGATTTTTAGGGTTACTAATTTGCTTAATTTGGGTCTTGGTAGATCCAATTGTGTTAGGTAGATTAAATCCGGTTTATATTCTCTAAGCAGGTCATAATCAGGTCATTTTGGTTTTAGTTAGGTTAGTTATTGGTTAAGTTTAAAAATAGAGAAGATTAACCAACTTTAAATTAATGTCGGTATTAGTTCACATTCAAAGTTCTGTGTGGAAACGCGTTTCAAACTTTTAACGTGTGTGGATATAGGTTGTTATACTTAAATGATGTGCAATTAGGAAGAAGCTCAAAGATTGTGTACATTTATTACTATACGGTAGTTATGGTGTAGAAATAGGTCTTCCCTAACAAATCTAAAGTAATCTTGTTTATGTGAAAGAAATTTAACAAATAAAATGTCCAGCTCTATTTTAACCAAAAAAAAATTAATTATGATTTGATATGTCAACCAGTTAAATCGTGCATTTTTTATAGGCCATTGGCGTTTTCCGTCGGATTTTCAGATATATGCGGTTTAAAAACTCACAGTACACTTGGTTTACCGATCTGACGAGATTTTATAACTCGTACCTTCTTCTTTGAATTTTATATGTTTTTATATAAGATATTGCAACTGCAAAAATAATAATTATATATATGGGTTTCGTGACAATCAAAAAGGGATTTTAGGCTGTACGTGAATTCTTTATATAAGGAATCTTCACGTAAGGCAAACTTAATATCGTTTTTGAGAAGAATAAAAGTCAACGTGTGATACTCAGAAAACAATCCGTCTACCAGATTCATAAAAGAATTTCGGTGAGACTCCATGATCTAATTTCGGAGACAAGATATTTATAGTTTGATATCATTCCGTTCAACGTCTAGCTGGAAAATATACAGGTATAATTCAATCTTTATTAAGATTCAGATTTAGTTTAGTAGAGTTTTCATTAGTTTCGCGAACAAAGGCTTACAAACAGTTATAAATCTACCAATTTCAATAGTAATATTCACAAAATTAAAAACATCTCCAACTATACTTATTTAAAATTCTGGACAATAAAAACTTATGTTTTAATAAGATTTAGTTAAATACGTTAAATTATTTGTTTTATAAATTGACTATTGAAAGAGAGACATCCATCTCTACGGCTTCTAAAGAAGTTTTCAAGGTTTCTTGTTTTGTCATAGATTTGAGTGGTTTAGCCTAATCCATATTCTTAGGATTCGTAATGTCTGTGTCGATTCTCTAGTTAAAGTGGTTAGAGCATGAAGTGTATTATTTTACCATGTAAACTAGATAAAAAATATTATTTTATTCATAGTTTTTGAAACAATTTTATTATCAGCTAAAACTTGATTTACGAAAATATATAATTCATATATTTAGTGAATAAGTTTTTCAGTGGTGTATCACTTTAAAAGATAACTAGAATTTGACATGTGCCCCCGCACGGATGTTTGATTTAACTTATGTTGCATAACTCACAAACCGCTGGTTTTATAAAAAAAATTCATGTATAGTTTTTATGTTTTGAAATTTACATATAGAGTAGAATATATTATATTATAATATAGATTTTTGATAATAATCTTTTATTTGTACATAATATTATATTTATAATTTATAACTTGATGCAATTTGATGTAATTGTATTATTCATATACTAACATGTTTTTTGTTAATTTATTTTAAATGAAACAACCTTCTAAAAATTTTAATGGTCAATATATGAATATCGATTTGGTTAGATAAACTTTGGAATTGTAATTATTTAATTTCAATTTATTTTAAATATAGTGGCATAATCTGTAAATAAAAAAATACAAATTGAAGTACTTAATTTATGATAAATACAAAGGCTAAATTTGTAAATAAATTGAAATATTTTTTATACTGATATTTGTGTTTCCAAACAGTTCTTATTTATAATATTATCCCTATTTCCAAAGAGTACCAAAAGGTAATTCAGTTTTAATAATATAGATTCGAGTTATAAACATCCGCGCATTAAATTTGAATAAACATTATTCACAAACTCATTTAATGTTAATTTTTTTATTTAAAATTTATATAGTTTTATTTTGTATTGAAAGTTAAATATTTGAGATTAATTATATGTGTAACTAAGTCTTTCCCTATAAAAGCGTACGAAAATTGACCCGCAACAGTTACAAAAAGTTGTTATCGTTATCACCATATTGATCATTTTTGTCCTTACACTAGACCAATTAAATCACTATTGGCTTTGATATCTCAGCCTAATGTCTCTCCATATAAATCCTTTTTTTACCTAAGGTTAGGACATCAAAGAGCCAAACAAGATATCACATCGACATACCAAGATGGACAGCTTGGTAGTTCCTTGTCAAGAAATTCAAATAAAAATTGATTACTCGATATCCAGAAGGAAAAAGAGATATATACTAACCTCGCTGATGCCGAGCCCATTGTCATGATGTCTGTTTTGAGTAGTCTCCATGCTGGATATTTCAGAATGAGCCTTTCTCTTTGTAGCCAAGCTTTATTGTGGAAGACAATGGTCCATTTGCATAGCGATGTCCCATTTATTGCGTTTTATCTCCTGTGGTATCTAGCACTTGCGACACAAGTGTCACTCTGTTTTCTGTATGCATTCAAGTGCATTTTCTTCTTTGACTTGGTGAAGGAGGAGTTCTCGCATTATATTTGAGTGAACTATCTTTATGCACCTTCCATTTCATGCCTTGTCTTGCTTCAGTCAGCTCCTCTGCTGGAACCACCGAGCGTTTTATATCAGACACTATTCTGGGTGGTTTCTTCTCCGGTCTTGACCCTTGCCACAAAGCTTTATGGCCAGTGGTTCACAACAGAAAAACGGTTTATGTCCATGATGGCTGTTTGAACCGAGTTTGAGAGAGAAGACTGAAACTCGTCAGTGGGTTTGTCACAAAGATGTTTTATTTAGATCAAAGGTGTCTCTGTTACAAGGGAAAGTGACTAGTGCTCTCAAAGCTGTCCCCCCCCCCATTGAAGTCAGCCGCCTCGCCTCCTTTTATAACTTTTGGGGATTCCCTAATTGCTTTTGTCCTTGTTGGGCTTTTTACTCGTCGGGCCGAGTGTCCAGGCCGATGAAACGTGTCGCTAAGCCGGCCACTCTTAGTCGCCTTAGCGAGTCGACTAGAAGCGGCTTCATTCGGCTAAAAGCACACTGTAATAAGCCGAACACCACTAGTCGCGAGCCGACCCGAAAAGTTGGTACCCTAATGGGTTGGGCCGAGCATTTAGCGGGCCTTTCAGGGGATAAAATCCACCCTCTACAGTAAGCCCCCCCCCCCCCCCCCCCCCTTAGTTCACTGATGCAACGAACGATCTCAGTGAATATTGGATTATGGTTCGCGAATGCTCGGACCGGCACGAGTAGGCAGCAAAGGTACATTATCGCTTCCTACTCCATGGCTTCTGGTTATCATTATGTCGTTTGCCGGTGGCACGGGTGGTTCATTGTAAATTAGGTTTGTCGGAGAACGCGTTGATGGGGCGAATGTTTTCTCGGAATGCTGTTGGACGGCTGAGAATCCATTGTCTATCGGATTCGGGTCGCCCTGGTTGGGGTCGATGCCGGGGAGAAGAGATCCTCGATGGAGAACTACGTCGCGTTTTCTGCCGGGAAGCGGATAGGTTGCGAGAAGTTGAACGGTCGTAGGTGAGTGGGTTTTTAATTGGGCTCAGGCCCATTTGTGCCGGAAGTCGAAGAGTCGCAAGATTGGGCAACGAAAGAAGGGCTCTTAGGGCCCAATTAGGCTCCTTTAGACCTAATCATTTCGTTTTGGGTTACGCGCTTCCCCCCCCCCTCTTCCTTGATCTCTTCATTCTTCTCTGCTTGCGAAGGTACTCTCTCTCTCTCTCTCTCTCTCTCTCTCTCTCTCTCTCTCTCTCTCTCTCTCTGTGTTTTCTCCGCTTTCTACTTCTCTCTCTAGGTTATTACCATAGAAATCGGGTTAGGACGACTCCCGGGGGTGATGGATTTGAGAAAAAGATTGTCCCGAGAACATAAAGGAAAGAATGTGGCTGCCTCGCCGAGCCCTATTAAAGGTTTGTTGATTGAAGAGGAGTCCCTTGACAAACTCAGTCTTGTTCACCGGGATGCGATGATGGATATGGTGAACATGAGTTTAGCGCAGAGTATGATAGTCGCTGACGCGGAACGACTCTTCAGGGGTGAAGATGATGGGAATGAAAAGTCGGACGCTTCAATTGGCTCGGATAGTTCCGGGGACCCTAACCGGTGCGTCGATTTTGTCCTGGTGCGTTACTGCCCAGGTGGGGTTTTTCGTCGATCTCCCGGCTATTGCTCCTGGTCTTCTTCGTCCTGCTGACGTGGAGGGACAATCCTAGAAGAATGTGGGAGAAACGAGATCGACCCCGGGCAGTGTGAAGAAGCTGCTGAGGGAATGTAATGCAGTAGGCGTTACGTTTCTTATCCCTACGCACGCGCAGAGGCCTTGGTCGCCGCCTGTAGGGTATCAGTGTGGCTATGAGTCGTACTTCCAATGCGACATGGAGCTGTGGTTCCCCATCCCGCGACTCATTACGTCTTACATGTTTCGTCGGGATGTAGCGATCAACCAGTTCTTGAACGGTTCATTTCGCATAGTAGTAGCTCTGTTGGTGATGGCAGCCGAGATCAATGTGTCGCTGAGCGTTCGAGCTTTTGAGGAACTGTGCTTTATCAAGCCGATGCCGGATGGTCTTTTCTCGGTGAAGATGAGACCAAATTATAACGTCCTCACCGTTCATCCAAACAACACCCGTGACTGCCAGCGTTTCTGAAGTCTGATGAATTCTCATTTGAAGAGCCACCGAGAGACGACTCTAGAGTTCTTTGGAATTGGCGCATTGGTAGATATCCGCCTCCGAATAAATGTTCCCTTTTTGTGGTTCTGATTGGTTTTCTTTTATCGTGCAGTCGATCGCCCGAATACGATTGACTACCTCGAAGGTTTTTTTGACAACGCCCGAGCTTTAGTAGCACTGAGTCACCAACGCTGGCCAGAGATTAGCGAGGAAAGGATTCGTCGAGCTCTAAGCCGTATCGCGAAACGTAAGTTTCCCACTGATCCCTTAATTTTTTGGCTATTGATTTTCTCTTCTTGACTTTGGCTGGGTGCAGGTGATTGGGTATCCGACCTACCTGCTCGAATTATCTCGGGGAGAAAACGTTTGTCGCTTTTCACGAGGGGAGAGCAACAACTGGTGACTAGAGCGAGAAAGATGAAAGAGCTACCGGATCGGAGCTCTGTCGTTGAAGGTCACCTGAATCCATCTCAGACCGGGTTGATGTCGATGATAGATGGGATGGGCCTGGACGGGTCCGAGTTTGCGGGTTCTGTCTCTGCCGCAGGCCATCCTATCGCGGCCTCGGACTTTAGGGAAGCGGGGTCGAGGGAAAAGGCCTCTACACCGAAGAAGAGCAAGAAAAGATGATGAGATGAAACGTCTGTTATCGGAAAGCCCTTGGATGCGGCAGAGAGAACCGGGGAGCTGCAGGGAGGAGAACGTCTGAAGGAGGTGAGGAAGAAGAAAATTGCAGGAGAGAGACCAGAGGCCGATGGAGGGGAAAGTCTCCGGTCAGGAGGGTGACATGAAAGTCACCTCAAGTCGGGAAG
Organism: Moricandia moricandioides; assembly: GCA_905132885.1. NCBI lineage: Eukaryota > Viridiplantae > Streptophyta > Magnoliopsida > Brassicales > Brassicaceae > Moricandia > Moricandia moricandioides. Next base: position 79,128 of record CAJHQQ010001305.1, read on the forward strand.
AGCCACCCTCCGACGAAGCAGCCAAACTGACCAGGAAAATTAAGAAGAAGGACGAGTCAGGATCAGGAGCTTGTGCCTCAGAAGAGGTCATCCTTCGAGATCGGCGTGTCGAGATAGAAGATCGTCCGGTTCGAGAGGTGGATCCGGAAGTTGGTAGAGACTCGCAGAGAGTCGTTATTCAGACTCCCAGGGTTTCCTTTCCTGACCGAGTCTCTTTCTCGTATGATGTTGAGACCCCGTTAATACTTAACGGGCTGGAGTGTGCCAACTTGGTTCGTCAGATCCGAGGTGTCCCTTGTGATCTACCAGCTGTCGACGAGCTCGTATTCGGAGATTCTTATGTTGACGCTGCCCGTAACCAACTACTGGTAGGTCCCCTGCCGTTTCTGTTTTCATTTCGTTGTTCTTTTTGACTCATTCCGTTACTGGACATTATCTGATTTCCTTTTGCCGTGCAGGTTAATGGGAGTATGAACTTCCTAGTAGAGAAATACGACACTGAACTGAAGACGACCTTCGCTCAGCTCGGGAAGACCGAAAAGAAAGTGCGAGTCAAGAAGAAGTGCATCGTTTCTTTGAAAGAAGAGATCAGAGTCCTTTCTGAGGAGATTTTTCGCGAAAGAGACGAAGCCGCTGCTAGGGACAGTTTCCAAAAAGGAAGAGCTGATGATCTTGAGGGTGAGCTCAGGGCTGTCAGGACGGCGAAGGAAGAGCATGACAGGGAGAAAACCGCCTTTGCACTGGACAAAACTGAGCTGGAACGAGAGAAAGCCGCACTCGAGGAAAGGCACTCGGGGGAGGTTGCTCGCCTTAGGGACTCTCGTAGCTTCGAGGTCACACAAGAGCGAATTCTGGTGCAGACTGCCATGATCGCCAAGTGCAATCGCCGGTTCAACAATATTTGCCCTTCGTCGATAAAGATCTCATGACCGGTCTGGACCCGTTCGGATCTAATGCTGGCCAGATTGATCGCCGAATGGCTATCAACCTTCAGACCCCGAGTCGTTCCCTCGGAGCGCCCGCAGGACGCGAGACAAAAGATTTGCTCACCACTGAGGGCGACACTGCAATCGAGGTCTCGGAGGCTTCTGAGACGTCGGGTGGTGAGGGAGACTCGGATCCTGGTTTAAGAAAGGGAGCACATGAGCCGTTGAAAAGTGATAAGGCCCGGCCATTGAGCGAGGAACCAGGAGAGATACGGAGTGTCGAAGTTCCCAAATCTACAGCAATGGCATCGATAAATCCCTCTGCACAGGGTGACGACACCGGAGAGGACGATCTTGTGAAGCTCGCGACTGATGACGCCGTTGTTTTAGTCGTCGTTGATGTTGTGTTTTTATTTATATATTGGCTTCATATTCTGAGGCATGTTGTAAGCTGTGAACTACTATTCCTTTTCTTTTAACATCTTTTGATAACGTCTTTTGGCTTTTTTTATATTCCAATCCCCAAAATCTATTTATCGTTTACTGTGCTTTCTCCCCCTGAGTTTTCAGACTGCACCTCCCGACTCATAGTACCACTGTTTGGGTCGTTTGTCAGGGAGGACTTAGGCTAACTCGCTTAGTTGCTTGTCGACGAGGAATACCGAAGTGCTAGGAGCTGGTCAGATTGTCATTTTATGGCTTGGGAATTTGGATTCGTGTGTTTTCATTCGAAGTAACTCGTTTAGTCGCATTTAAGGACTTTAGAGTTTTTGAATTGCACAACTTTATTCGAAGTAATTCATTTAGTCGCGTTTAAGGACTTCAGAATTTTTGAAGTGTTCTAGTCAAGATTTTAATTGCTAAAATCTACAACCGACAATGGTTCTCGCTTCGCGATGAAGTAATTCGTAGACTCACGGTTGGCCAAACATGTCGAGAAATTTTCAAAAGAACGAGAATTACCGGCTAAACCGATAGATCTGTTTGGGGTTAGCTTCGATTCCCCTCTGCGTTACAATATAGCCAAGGAATTCGTCTGACATCACGCCGAAGGTGCATTTAACCGAGTTCAGTTTCATGCCGTATTCGTTGAGCGTTTTGAAGCAGCCCTTCAAGTGTTCCAGGTGATCTGCTGCATGAAGCGATTTTACCAGCATATCGTCGACATATACTTCCATCGAAGTTCCCAACCCGTCGGCAAACATCTTGTTCATGAGCCGTTGATAGGTTGCCGGCGTTCTTTAGCCCTAAGGGCATGACTTTGTAACAGTATGTCCCCCTGTCGGTGATGAACATTGTTTTCTCGCGATCGTCTGGATGCATCATTATTTGGTTGTAACCGGAGAAGGCGTCCATGAAAGTGAGGAGCTCGTTGCCGGCTGTTGATTCGATGAGTCTGTTGATATGGGGAAGCGGGTAACTACCCTTGGGGCATGCCTTATTAAGGTCTATAAAGTCGACACAGACACGCCATTTGCCGTTCTTTTTCTTGACCACGACGGGGTTTGCCAGCCATTCAGGATATCGTACCTTGGTGATTGAGCCGGCTGCAAGTAGTCGTTCCACTTCCTCGTTTACTGCTTTTGACCTTTCGGGACCGAGCTTTCGTCATTTTTTCCGGATCGGCTTAATGGTAGGATCTACATTCAGCTTGTGTGTAATGATAGTTGGGTCGATGCCCCGCATGTCTGTAGTTGTCTAGGCGTAAGTAGAGGAATTTTGTTTGAGAAATTCGACAATCTGCCCTTGCAAGTCGTTGGGGAGGTAAGCACCAATCCTAATGACTTTGCTCGGGTCAGTATCGTCGATGGCTACTTTGGAAATCTCTTCTTTTTGCGGGTACGATTTTTTGGTTTGTGTCCACCGGCTGGTTTGTCGGGAGATCGATTTGATATGGGACATCGACCATTGAAGTTTGACTCTAGCGATCAAGAGGTCCCTTGCAGCTTGTTGATCTCCTTGCAATGTATGAATTTGTCCATCCGGTCCAGGGAATTTAATGCATTGATGGTTTTGACGTGACTGCCTTCATTGAATGTATCCACGGGGTTCCAAGAATGACGTTGTATGGGGCCTCCGTGTTTATAACTGAAAATTTAACTGTACGGGCGATGCCACATGCATACACCGGTAGGCGTATTGTTCCTATCATTAACTCGGAAGATCCATTAAAACCGGTAAGGGATCAGGAAGAGGGCTTCATGTCGCGTAAGTCAATCCCCATTTTTTCGAGGGTGTTGTGGAAGATGAGGTTGACGGAACTTCCAGTGTCGATCAACACCCTGGTAAGATCGCATGTGGTGATCCCGAGCTCCATAAGAAGCGGGTCATTATTGGGTGTGTGAACGCCAATGGCGTCTGGGGCCGAGAATGTTATCTGTGGATCATTCTTGGGTCGCGCGGGCCATTTCTGAGAAGTTATCGCTCGCCGACGATAGGCTTTAACCGATCGGACAGAGTCTCCACAAGGGATTGAGTTCCCATAATTACGTTGAGTCGCAATTTACAATCGTTTCGTTTTGCTTGTATTACGGCCCGCAGGTCGCTGGGTAGTGGAGCTGAATTTCGCGCTGGGGACGCCTTGGTGAGCCGGAGTTTTTCTCGTAAGTCACCATTCTTTCGTCGGTTAAGGCCCGATCGCAGGTCATCCTTGTTGGCATTAAGCTTGTCGCGCAGGTTTGCGGTGAGAGACGTCGTTTGTATTTCAGGTGTGGATGCGAGAGTGAGCTGCTTGGCGCTTGACGCGATGAGGAGCGTTCGGAGATCAGAAGTTTTACCTGGAGAATCTTCGTCGATAGCCAACTTGCGCTTTAACCGAAGACGTTGATCGTTGCTTTGGCAATGTATTGTTGTTTGCCGCGTCAATCGTGTTCATAGATCGTCGCTTTGGCGGTGTATTGTTGTTTGCCACGTCAATCGTGTTCGTAGATCGTCGCTTTGGAATGATACATCATCGTCGAATGAGTCTTTCGGTTGGGCAAAAATTACTTTAACGCGCCTGCGGTTCTTTGGTTGCTCCTCGTCGGTGGAAGTGTCAGCCTTTTCTTATTCAGTAGGTGGGATCGCGTTCCCTTTATCGCGAGGGTCACCTTGCGTGGTTTTCCCATGAGGTCTCTAAGCCTTCTTTTCCTTAGTTTTGCTCCAGCTTTTATTGTTCTTGGGCCTTTGTTTTGGTGGCTTGATCTTTGCGTTTCCAATGCTGAAGGATGCGAGCAGTGCTTTGTGGAGCTGCTTGCACTCTTTGGTGTCGTGACCCCTGGTTTTGTGGTAGTTGCAGTACTTGGTTAGGTCGACCGAGTTGGAAACCGTGGAGGGGGCTTGGGATTTATTGTCCGGTTTCCTTTCCCAGTGATTCCAACATTTTTCTTGGACGACGACGGTGGAGGATGGTAGGTTATCCTCGTCGACAACGTACATGAAGCCTTTTTTACGGTCATTTCTCTCGGCGGATGCATGTTGGCGCGGCTCTTGCCGCGCGTCAACTGTTTTGGATGGTGCTTGCTTCGATGTGTTCTGCTTGCTTAGGATCGCTCGAGTGTCTTCGTCCATACGAATGAATTATTAGACCGAGTGATGGCGTCTTGGAGGGAAGTCGTCGGGTGTCGATACAAGTCGTCGCGAAATTTTGAGTGGACCCATAAGGTACATCAGGGCGTCGACGGTGATGTTATCTGGTATGTTAGCGGTTGAAACGACTGCTTTGAACTTCTCCATGAAGTCGCAGAGGCTTTGAGTCAAAGATTGAGACATTTTCCATAAGTCGGAAGCGGTCGCTCCTTGTCGAGTAAACATTATGTAATGTTTTAAGAAAGCCACCGAAAGGTTGTGGAAGCTGTCGACGAAGTTTTCTGGAAGGCACGAGAATCATGTCAGCGCCGGCCCGGTGAGGCTCTCGACAAAGAATTGGCAAAAAACGGCTTCTTTTTCTTCGTCTGCGAAGTTTGCCCTTCCCATTGCTATATTGAAAGTTGTCATGTGATCCGTGGGGTCTGACTCGCCGGAGTAAGAAGGTAAGCAGAAATTTTCCGTAGAGCGAAGTCGCACATCGCTGATGCCGCGAGAGAACGGTGTGCGGGACGTTGCAGCGAGGATCCGGTCGATTTGAGGAACAGAGCTCGTGACGTGATGGATCTTCGAGCTTATTTCAGAGAAGGAGAGTTTAAGGGCTGCGATTTCGCGAACAGTGGCTAGGTCTGACCCTCCTTGGTTTTGGACCTCGTTCGCGAGTAAGGTGTCAGAGACGTCGGGGTTATGCTCCTCGACTCCAGTCGCTGGGTTAGTGTGGAATAGCTGACGACGTATCGTCGGGGGATTACTGGGTACGCCGGAGGGGAGGGCGAGATCGGCTACTAAGGCGGACAGTTGTGCGTTGGTAGATTTCTGAATTTTGTGGAGCTGCTTGCACTCTTTGGTGTCGTGACCCCTGGTTTTGTGGTAGTCGCAGTACTTGGTTAGGTCGACCGAGTTGGAAACCGTGGAGGGGGCTTGGGATTTATTGTCCGGTTTCCTTTCCCAGTGATTCCAACATTTTTCTTGGACGACGACGGTGGAGGATGGTAGGTTATCCTCGTCGACAACGTACATGAAGCCTTTTTTACGGTCATTTCTCTCGGCGGATGCATGTTGGCACGGCTCTTGCCGCGCGTCAACTGTTTTGGATGGTGATTTCTTCGATGTGTTCTGCTTGCTTAGGATCGCTCGAGTGTCTTCGTCCATACGAATGAATTATTAGACCGAGTGATGGCGTCTTGGAGGGAAGTCGTCGGGTGTCGATACAAGTCGTCGCGAAATTGTGAGTGGACCCATAAGGTACATCAGGGCGTCGACGGTGATGTTATCTGGTATGTTAGCGGTTGAAACGACTGCTTTGAACTTCTCCATGAAGTCGCAGAGGCTTTGAGTCAAAGATTGAGACATTTTCCATAAGTCGGAAGCGGTCGCTCCTTGTCGAGTAAACATTATGTAATGTTTTAAGAAAGCCACCGAAAGGTTGTGGAAGCTGTCGACGAAGTTTTCTGGAAGGCACGAGAATCATGTCAGCGCCGGCCCGGTGAGGCTCTCGACAAAGAATTGGCAAAAAACGGCTTCTTTTTCTTCGTCTGCGAAGTTTGCCCTTCCCATTGCTATATTGAAAGTTGTCATGTGATCCGTGGGGTCTGACTCGCCGGAGTAAGAAGGTAAGCAGAAATTTTCCGTAGAGCGAAGTCGCACATCGCTGATGCCGCGAGAGAACGGTGTGCGGGACGTTGCAGCGAGGATCCGGTCGATTTGAGGAACAGAGCTCGTGACGTGATGGATCTTCGAGCTTATTTCAGAGAAGGAGAGTTTAAGGGCTGCGATTTCGCGAACAGTGGCTAGGTCTGACCCTCCTTGGTTTTGGACCTCGTTCGCGAGTAAGGTGTCAGAGACGTCGGGGTTATGCTCCTCGACTCCAGTCGCTGGGTTAGTGTGGAATAGCTGACGACGTATCGTCGGGGGATTACTGGGTACGCCGGAGGGGAGGGCGAGATCGGCTACTAAGGCGGACAGTTGTGCGTTGGTAGATTTCTGAATTTCTTCTTGTTGTGCGAGACGCGCCATAACAGTGTCCATGAACTCCGTTGAAGTTTGAGGTGCGGCGTCGGGAGTGGGCTCCGGATCGTTCCAAGAGGTGGAACTTGGGTGAGTCATCTGAATGGTTTGATTTGAGAGAGCCCCACGGTGGGCGCCATTTGTTTGAACCGAGTTTGAGAGGAAAGACTGAAACTCGTCAGTGGGATTGTCACAAAGATGTTTTATTTATATCAAAGGTGTCTCTGTTACAAGGGAAAGTGACTAGTGCTCTCAAAGCTGCCCCCCCCCCCTCGAAGTCGGCCGTCTCGCCTCCTTTTATAACCGTTTGGGGATGCCCTAATTGCTTTTGTCATTGTTGGGCTTTTTACTCGTCGGGCCGAGTGTCTAGGCCGATGAAACGTGTCGCTAAGCCGGCCACTCTTGGTCGCCTTAGCGAGTCGACTAGAAGCGGCTTCGTTCGGCTAAAAGCACACTGTAATAAGCCGAACATCACTAGTCGCGAGCCGAGCCGAAAAGTTGATACCCTAATGGGTCGGGCCGAGCATTTAGCAGGCCTTTCAGGGGATAAAATCCACCCTCTACAATGGCAAACCCGGCATGTCAAAGTTTCAGTAATCGCAAACTTAGTGGCTGCAAAGGGAGCAGCAGAGATGGGTTGGATGGAGTGTGCTCTATGCTTGTTCTCCCTCGGGATGGCTCACTATTTGGTTCTTTGTCACACTTTATCAACGCCTACAAGGCGGAAACAACTTCCCAACCACTATGGCCAGTTTTCTTTTGTTCTTTGCTGCACCGGCCACGGGAAGTCTAGCTTGGAACTCTATTTGTGGAACCTTTGATACTGTAGCGAAGATGTTATTCTTCCTTTCGTTCTTCATCTTTGTATCCCTGGTAAGTTTATGTATAGCCGAACCTGAACTTCTGAGACTATGGACAATTTAGTAAGAATTTTAATTAAAGAAATATATTTTTTGACCAAAAGAGGCAACTAAAGAAATATTAAACAATTTCGAGAGCTTACGTTTATGTAAATTATTTCTTTAAATTTGGGGATCATAGTCTAATGTTTATTTTGCTTATCCCAGGACCAACTCGAAGTGTACGACACGCTAAGAAACAGACTAGGCATTTAGAGCATGTACATTCAGGGTTCATAAGGAGGGTTCACACAGTTTTCTAGATGAACAGTGATGAATCTGTGGCTTTGGGGTTCTCTCTGGTAAACCCGTATCACCATTGTTTCGCGGGCTCCACGACACGTGGCGGTCCACGATTGGTTTATCTTTTTTTTTTTAAAAAAAAAACAAAAAAAAAAACAAAAAAATTAATAATAAAAAAAGAAAAAATGAATCCTAAGGAGGAGTTCATTGGTGTGGATGTGCTTACCTTTCTTTTGATAATTAATGTTTTTAATGTCTGTAGACCCATTCTTTTGAAGAAGTCGATAAAAAGATTTAACGTCGCATGGTGGGCCTACTCGTTCCCAATTACTTTTCTTGCTTTGGACTCGGTTCAGTATGCACAAGAGGTGAAAGACCACGTTGCTTTCATTGATGTTTATCTTCTCTTCTATCTCTGTTTTGATCTTCCTCGGTGTATGTTACTGACAGCAGCAAACAGCAAAAGACTGCTCAGACGTGATCCTGTCCTCTGGTCTGCTACTGGTCAAAATCGCAAATAAAAAAATCGTAGTCGGTCAATACGAGTTTGGTAAGCAATGTGGGATATAAATAAAATAAGATCTAGCTGCCTTAGAATTAAATTTAAAAAGTGTATTTATAGTAAAATAACTGTATTTTTTTATTATGATTAAGTTGGCATTGCTCCTGATTTGATCAGTATCAGTTCTGATCAGTATTCAAGAAAATGTTAGCCCCAAGCCGGCGGTGACTCACTGTCTAGCGCCTATATATAATGAACTAGGTGACCGGCCCGCACCCTGTGCGGGCATAAACAGATTCAAATTATGGATTAAGTTGTGCAAAGTTTTAGCAGTAACGGATTTTATATCATAAGACCACCGTCTTTTGGAGAAAGCATCAAGCACAGGAAAATGTTGGTACTCGAATTTTACACGGATGAGATATAACAAAGAAACGTTTAGTATGAAGAGGTAGTCGTTCCGGTATGCATAATTGCAACGTCCGAAAATAATTTGTGTGTTTAAGAAGATATTTTATGAACGTTCCTAAATATTGTCGAAAAGTTTATGTATACATATTAAAAGAAAATATAATAAAATTGAAAGTATTGGTGATAAATTATATCAGGTATGAAGTACTTGATCAAGTATGAAGTACTTGTCTCGATAATGAAAACAACTTCCATTAGAAACCTGCAAAAAAATGTATTTTATTTTGTAAGGAAGTGGACGTGTTACATAATTTGAAATATTTATTCTTTTCTATTCTTTATTGAACAGAAAAAATATTAAAGTGACATACCATGATCGGAATAGTCGGAAAAATGATTGGCAATGAAATAAAGTATCGATCTTCATACTCATCACTAACCATCTGCCAAATTCCAAAAAAAATAAATACTTGGAACAATTTTTATATTTTTAAAAAATTGTTAGAGGTAAAGTAGATAACAATTACGTACCCTGTCTACGAAATATTCTGGAAAACTTGTTTGTAGACAACATTCAATGTTTTTGTCTCCGGCTTCCTTTCTTTACCAGTTATTAGAATTTTTAATCCAGATCTCGACTTAACTCTTGAAAGTGCAACGTATAGCTGACCATGAGAGAAGACTGGCCTAGGCAGAAACAAACCAACACTTTCTAGTGTTTGACCTTGACTTTTGTTGATAGTCATCGCGAAAGCCAATGTAACCGGAAACTGTCTTCGACGCATTCTGAAGGGAAACTTTGTGTCAGGTGGTATTACAAACATTCTAGGAATCCAAACCTTGTCTCCAGCAATATTGTTTCCGGTTATAATTCTACCTTCTATCACATGGGGAAGTAGCTGAGTAACAATTAGCCTAGTACCATTGCATAATCCATCTTCAGCATCAATGTTACGGAGACACATAATAGGAGCACCAACCTTCAGCTTCAAATTATGTCTAGGCAGTCCAGCCACTTTAACACTGTTCAAAAACTCTGCAGGATATACAACATTTTCTTATACGTCAACATCGGATGGGATAATACTGTCAGAGCTAAGGTAAACCTTCTCTTCACCTGAACGCATATGTAAATCCTTTTCTTTAGTGACATGTTAAAACTGACCGTCAAACATAAGAGTAAACACAAAAACATGTTACCTGGCAACTGCGAAATCATGTAATCATTTATTTTATCCACTTCATCATTTGTGGGAGTGAGAATGGCTCGATGTCTATACAAATCCTTATCTCTTAAGGTTTGAAATGCTTGTCCATAAACCTCTTTTGCCATAGTCTCAATAGCATTTTCTCCACTGTTTTTTATCAGCAAATCAGAAGGGATGTCAATCTCAACTTGACCGTCGTTAGGCAAATTTATTTTTCCATCTCCAACATCCAAAATCCATTGTGAGAAAGATTGAAGCTCTTTTGCTGCATCATCAGTAAGACCAGCGAGCAATCTCATGTTTTTTGTTAGCTTCAAAACTTTGCAGTGCTCCCAAAGATATGACGAATTCAGAGCCGCCAAAACAGTCTCTGCTCTGCCACCTCCAGGTATAACCGGTAAAATCTGTCTGAAGTCTCCACCGAAAACAACAACTTTACCTCCAAAAGGTTTGTCTTCAGAAGATCTTATAATATCACGCATAGAACGATCCAACGTCTCGAAACAGTGCATGCTCATCATAGGCGCCTCATCCCATACAATTAACTTTGCCGCTTTAACCAATTCCGCACGATCCGATCCTGGCTCCATTTTCTTGCAAGTACTAAACTAGTCTGCATCTATCGGAATACCAAATCTGGAATGTGCGGTTCTACCTCCTTCCAACAACAATGCAGCAATTCCACTGGATGCGTTATTTAGAACAATCATACGTCTAGATCGGATAGCCGATGAGAGTGCTCTGTATACGAAGGTTTTTTCCTGTGCCTCCATAACCATAAAGAAAGAAGATTCCACCGCTATCATTTAAAACTGCTTCCAGAATCTGGTTGTATACCTCTCTTTGCTCATATGTTATCATCGCCATAAATCTTTCATTTTCTTTTAGCTGATCTTCCACAACATATTTAAGCTCATCATCTATAAGGCGATTGCCGTTGTAAGAGCCAAAATCTTCTGGCTTTGGCATGAGGGGCCATTTGTTGAGGCTACAACCATTGCTGAGCAAATGATTTTCGATCTTAGTAAGAGCAATGTTTTTGATCTGCTCTATGGTCAAGTTCATATCTGCAAGTTTGATAAATTTATTAAATAACAGAGACACTTTTTAAAATAAACTCAGTTTACTAAGACAAAACGCTCACCAGGTCGTCCAGTTTCTCGCCGTTTCTTATAAAGAATATCGTCGGTAAGATACTCCCAAGTAGCTTCCCACACGACATGAGGCTGAGCTAAAGTTTTGGATACCAACATTATCGCAAAAAGCTTCCTGGCATACGTGGCAGAACTATTATCACTGCAATCTTTGATAGCTTCTATAAATTCCTTGTCATCGTCCATCAATCCCAACGCATAGCAAGCATCTTCGTATGAATCATATAAAACACCATCAACTGTTTTTATATCCTCGTATGATGTGGGCCCTCTTACAAAATTTAGCAATACTCTTAAGAAATATAGCTCATCAAGTGATGGATGAATATGCGCAATCCTCCCTATCGCAAAGCCTCGTTTCCGTGGTACCCATTCTCTTGTACCTGATTTCCAAACAAATTTTGTTGGAAATTCGGCATATGTCAACTCTCTTGCTTCTGGGTATTTTTTGTTTGTTATGAACCACGCCAAAAACATGGATTGATTAACAGTTTTTTTGTTGAGAATATTCTCAATAGGTTCATCTTCATCAAAAACACCATCTCCTGATCCGGAAGATGAAATCCAAGTTTCTCAACAGAAGTAGTACGAAAATGTGTAAGAAAAGCAAGAATTCGCCAGGACGACTCGCATGCAGTAATATATCTAATTAAGAAATACGAAAACATATATTAGAAAAGATGATCGTATACCTTAAAATGTGAAAGACAATAAAACTATATTTTTTCATAATGTATTTATTCAATTGTATTAAATGAGTTATATAAATTTCATTTTTGATAATATATAGTTGGTAAAGCATATACATATATATTTTTACTAATATTAATACATTATTGATGTTTTTTCGTTTGATGCACACATAGCGTAGCATACAAATTTTCTTTAATATCTATTGCCCGCACAATTAAAATAAAATAAATATGATATAGATTTGTTAGATATTAGTAATTTGTAGATACTAAAACGAATATCTTTAAATATAAAAATACCTGCAGTCGTAATATGTTTTGATTTCATCAATGACGCCATCTTCATCTTCTTTATCAATTGCTGTTGAAGCATAATCAAGTCCCTTATGGATGTATTTGAAAAGATACTTAACAGCTCGTGTTTGGACGCACCACTAGACATTCATATGGGCGCGATATCGAAGCATAAGCTCTTATTGTATGGTACAACATATCCATTGTCTAATCTGATACCATTTTTCTCAACAAACCTACCATCAATACGACGCATGTAAGATGGAAATCCATTTGCGTCAATGGATGTATTGATGTTGAGAGGTTTCGGAAACATCTTCGAACATTTGCCGTTAACCATACATACATTATCCTTCTTTGCTGCACCGCAAGGACCATGCATCATACAATCACCAACGATTTCATACAGCTCCGGATCTATAGTCTTGTCTGGTATTTCAGCGGAAATAATCTTATCTATATCATCGGTTATTGGAAACTTAGATCCTTTTTCCATGAAGACGAGAATATGAGCGTGTGGCATTCCTCTTTTCTGAAAATCAATCGTGTACATTACTGACAAAATGAAAAAAAAAGGATTTATAAATTTTAACAAAAAAAATATTATCTAAAGTAATTCTTACAAACAAAAAAAATGAGAACATGTGCAATTAGATTTACCTGCAGCAACAGGGCCAAACAAGGAGCCGTCCTTTTTTGTCAACCAGCCAATAAGATTATCGAGTTTCATTTTGAAAAACACAATATTTCTGGTCTGTCTTCGGTGGTCAGGTTATATTTTTTGAGATACCTTGTAACTTCAGGCCATTTTGGATTGCACGTAAAAGTGATGAAAATGTCTGGAAATCCATGGTACTTGCACAGAGCCATGGCATCATAGTAGTGCTGCTTCATATACCTTTTTCCTCTGGTGAAAGTTGCTGGAATGAAAATTCGTCTTCCTTGCTCAGTCATCTTAGCTCCACCTCTTGCAGCTGCTTTCTGGATTGAATCGTAACTATCTGACCAGAGCTTTTTTTTATTCAGCCACAAGTAACGCAATCTACTGGATTCTATCATAGTGTAGGCGTCCACAAGGAACTAATGAAACAATCTTCCTGATCTCGTAATTGTAGGTGCTTCCCCCTTCCTCTCTAAAATATGAAATGCAAAGTATTCACGCATAGTTACATTCTTGCGTTTTCTCCCAGTACTGTCTTTAAAACCAATAGGAATATTTAATCGAAAGCCATCCTCTCCATATGGAAACAATAGTGGATATTGTAGAGGCAAATACGCCGGATGTAATTCACTTATCCTTTGAAACTTTCCACTTTTACTCTCTAGAACAATATCTCGCGTATCCATATTTAAAAAAAAATCTCCAGGTATCAAAGCAGCAACTTCATTTGCAGTCGGCAGATTATGAGTCCGTCCATCAGATTGTCAACTTTCAATCAACCTCATCCTATAACCTGTTGATCCTTCCACGTCAAACCTGTCTCTTGCAGACCTAAAAGCCTTAACATGAGGATTACACTGATCTAACATATTCTTCAGAAGAAGAACGAGTGGTTCTCTTAGTTTCTTAGCACTAACTCTGTCAGACATGCAAAGTATATTATTTTTAAAATATAAGTTAACAACATGGTCGACCATAATGCAAAAATCATAAAATATAATCATAGTAAGTTGTAAAACTGAAGAAAATTACCCGGTACAAGCATCAAGTCTATTTTTGATCTCATTTAAAGTATCAATGATATACAACTAGGAAAATTTTGGAGCTTGTCCAGGCTCGGGGACTATATCACCAATACGATGATAGTTCTCACCAGACATTCAAAAGGCAAATGGTCCACGACCATTGTTAATAGAATGATCTATCTTCCCCCCCCCCAAAGAGATGTGAAAGAGAACATCATATTGTAAGCTCGTATGAACTCTCGATAATGTTTGCTTAACTCGTCTCCTTTGCATAACAAAGTCATTAACTCCATTGGAGGATTCACGAGACGAGGAAGCACAACTTTACCATGTTTACAACACATTGTGAAGACAGGATTCTTTGCATTACGTCGTTTTCTAATTCTTTCACCATACCACATATATGCTTGACAGAACTTACAATTCCAAACTGGATCTCCGTCGTCGTAATAACCTGTGTAATAAAATTTCTTCATCAAAATAAAAAACAAACTAATCTGTAGTTATTTATTTTACTTAAACAATGTCATATTTTCAAGTCATCATCGTTTTTTTGTATCCCGACGATAATAGTCGAAATAATTGTATGATTAATCTGTTGTGGGATACTTTGTGGTAATGGATTTATCAAAGACTCTCCAGCTGAATACCTACTGTAAGTCTGATTCTCGTCATCTGAATTTTCATTTTCAGACTCACTCTCCACAGCATATCGATTATTGTAAGCTGCATCAAAACGTGTATGATAGAGTCAAAACATATCATCCAGTCATATAATTTAGTGTCTATGTATAGATGGAAGGCAACATTTTACTTTCAGGATGATCTTGGACGATGAACCTTGGTGGAGGAATGAATTCATTTGTTTTGGTTTGTTGGAATTGACACTTATTAGCTGAAAAAGATTAATTTAAAGATATAAACAAATGTCTGTACCAAAGAAATTCATAAAATAGGTATAATATTAGTATTTACCTTTCGATAGTCATCATAAAATTACTGTAAAACAGAGAAATAAAATACCTTCCGGAGTTGCATTTGCTACAAACATTGGTGGAAGACCAGAAGTTGATTGACCTCTGATGTCGAGACCTTGTGTTGCTGTTGAGATTTTTTTAAGTTTACTCGTACTTTTGAAACAATACCATAAAATATCTATACTGATTCATTGTTTAAAACTCGTTGTTACCTTTCTTTTGTCTTCGATTTGAATTCACCGATGGAGGTGATCCAAGTGTCTTACGTTTCCTCAACGAAATGCTAGATTCTTGATTACCAATTGTAACAAAAAACACAATCATTTGATTATTATTATACGATACTTGTGCTTAAAGAGTCCTTAATATGCAGTTATTAATTACCTGTTGCTAATCTCGATGGATGCATGTTGGTTACGGAACCACTGCCATTTGCAAGAGTAGGTGAACTTTGAGTTGAAGTACAAGAACCTGGAGATGTAAGTAGAATGAAAAGAAAAATAAATAACATAATTTCGAAAAAGGTTCTATAAATTCATCTGTAAAAAGCGTTGTAACTATCAATGGAAAAGAAACGTTTACTCAAAGATGGTACAACTGATGGCTTTGTTGGCTTGAAAATCCTTGTAACTGTGAAATGTAATGAAAACGAATTGGGCAGATCCGTGATTTTCTCAACAGATTAATAAAAATCAATGTGGAGAAAATCAAAGCGTTAGGAGACTAACCTCTATTTGAGGTAGTAAGGCATATTGTTCTTTTGTTATTCAGTATTTCCTTTCTCGCAGATCTCGCTTTATGTGGTATAGACTCTGATGGTCGTGGAATAACGGGTCGAAGTTCTTGATTCGTAACATTCTGAAAGGGCGCCCTAAAAGGGTTGATACTTGGTGCTGGTGAAACGTTTGTGATAGATGACTTTTGTGTTATATTCCCCGTAGGAGTATTCTCTTTGTCATTGGTACCTATGTTCACACAAGGAGCGGGCAAATACAAAAATTAACCAACTATCACTTCAGAATGTTATGGAAAGAGAGTTGAAAGAAAATTCTCGTAGACAATTGTAAGCATTTATTAACTTTTCCTGTTTTCATCAGAATGATTAGGTATCATTCATTGTATTCAGTAGAACATACCCATTTTCTTTTTCTTCTCTTGTTTATTCCCAGTGTCTGTAGACACTGGATTACTTCTCTTCATGCGTCCACCTCTAAATCGATTGCTTTTGTTTTCAGTAAGAACAAAACACTACTTTCTAGATTCTGTCGGATAGAGTTACAAAAAAGGCTTGAATAAAAGTATATATTTTGAAATGAAATCGATGGAATAGAGTTCAAAAGACGACCTCTTCAATGCCAAACAATAGAGATCGATTCATGACCATTAGGTTATATAATCAAGAAAATATACGTACAATCATTTGTTGCCAAAAAAATTCTCTTATTAAATTCTGACCATATCTATTCCTTCAACATGTGAATATGGTATTTATTGGAAAACAGTTGACATTAATATAATCCTCATATTATCTTCTTTTACATTGCACCTCTATTTATTATGTTTTTGTTTGTAAGTTTAACATCATACATATACCTTATTTTACCACCTTAGATATATAATTATATACTATATATTCGTGCTAGGTTATAAATTTGTGTGTTTCTTTTTGTAAGTTTTACATATATAGAACAACCTTACTTTATCAAGTCCATTTTGCTATGATGTCGAAAGAAGCTGTTATTTGGTTGTTATACATAACCAAGCAAATACCATCTTATTATTCATTCTGATAAGTATAAAAACCAAAAGAGAGACAATGGAAAACATAATCAAATTTGCAAAAAAACAAATACAAATGATTGCTTAAACGCTTCCACTTTTACGTGCATAATGGACTTCAACTTTCTTCCTTCGTTTTTGATTACCATCGCCACTTATAATACTCAGTCCTCTTCGGAATCATAATCATGAAATATCAGATTATGTGGCTGCATTAATAAGTTAATATTTGGTTAGAATATACACTGCGCATAAATAATTTTGAGTTATCTGTAAAAAAAAATATTACATGTGGATAAAAGTGTTGGATTATGTCTGCATCGTTAACCACATAATCAACAACATATGCTGAATTTTGTTCGTTTTGACCATAAGATCCGATAGTAATCATGAATAGAACTTCCCTCCCAAGTAAATCAGTTAGAGATTGAGGTAGAAAATGTGGATTTTCCTGTAAAACATATTTAAAATTTACGATCTACGATATAGAAATAATATTGTCTTCATATCAGTCAAATAAAAAGTTAGGAAATACCTCAGCAGGATCTTGGACTAACTCAAACGCATGTCTCCTAATTAGCTTCTCCGCAATATTGTTGAAAAGCAAAAACTTGGCTTCAACTTTTGATGCATCACTAACACGTACAACCAAGTAGTAACTAAAAAAACCACATAATTTAATTAGTATATTAACTGATAATAATATGAAATTAGAAAAGTAGCAAGATTAATGTATATAAACGGCCATACCGGTGAATACCATGTTGAAAATCCTTTTCACATGTTTTGCAATTGTATAGAAGGTTCTGTTGAAAATTTTGCACGTTTTCCTAAAAACCATCTCCTTTTCTGACCATTTTCCTTGTGCAAATAATGCAGGCCGTGTAGAACCATGGTTTTTCCAAATCAATGGCTTCAATTTTAGCAAGAACCATACACTTTCCGGCCTATTTTAAACCATTTAAATGCCAATATATTTTTTAATAGTACCTTATTTTAAATTTTTTTTATTTAACATGCAGAAAAGTATGGGTACAAACAAAAAATTATAATAGTATTTACCGATTTCGCTTCAATAATTTGAGATATTGTTTTCTTGATGCTTGCCATTGCTTCAGGAATACTGTGTTATGACAAATAACTATATCAACCTTCATAATCAATTTGTATAACATAATGATAGAGAAGATAGAGAGTGGTAATTTTAACCTCTTTGTGCTCGATATGATCTATAAAATTTCGATTATATAATAGGTTTATTTATAGAAGCATATGAGATCTAGGTTATGTAAATATATAGTTTGAGCAAAACAATATTTGTATATGTATTACTAAGGACATGAGCAATATGTTCACGTAAATGCTTATTAACTTTCATTAGAATTTATTTCTATATAAATATGTCTTGATAACCTTGTTCCAATGCTTTAATAAATTTCCTAATGTAAGAAATATCGGATCCATTGTTACCATATAATATTATGGTTGATTGTTTGGCATGATTGTAAGAAATATCGCATCCATTGTTACCATTAAATGATGAATATTCGTATCCGTATTACTAAGGACTTGAGTAATGTTCACGTAAATGCTCATTAACTTTTATTAGAATTTATTTGTAACTAAATATGTCTTGATAAACTTCTTCATATGCTTTAATTAATTTCCTAATGTAAGAAATATAGGATCCATTGTTACCATTTAATATTGTGGTAGCGGTTTTAATTTTCAAAATATCTTCATTCTAAGATTATGGAAATCCGATCTTGGTCGTGTTGATATTATACTTTTATGGTTTTTTTTTGCGCTAATACATATTGACATTAGTGATGTACGCATTCTTATACGCATTGTTATAGGAAGAAGATATTTTCCTTGCTGATGTATTTTTCTATAGTTTTACGGAAGAAATTAAACCGAATTACGTATTGGTCAAATAATGCAATAATATCAAGAGGACCGCGTGCGTGGTACCAGTAATGTTTAGCATATTAGAAAAACTGATATAAGACAAAACAATATCTATAATATAAAATTTAGATAAAGCTCAATTGTTCATAATAAATAAAAATAAATGTAATCAATAATTCGTTAAATACGATAAATTACTAACAGGCAAAGTAATAGCAATCTTCAAATCCCTAATTTTTGTGTCCATGTTTTAGCTTTTGGATCCCAAAGAAACTTACTTATTGAACAGCAATATGAAGACTTAAGATTTACTCCTTGAGGTTTTTGTTTGTTAGTCTCAATCCAATCCATAAACTCGGATTTATCTTGATGATCATCGCGGATAGTGACTGAATGTTGGTCTATGTGTGTAAATTTCATCATATTGTGATATTCATGCCTCTGATTCATTTTAGACTCTGTATGATATTCAACTTTTTCGTAAACCTGTCACATATTGTAGAACAGTTTTTTCCTTGGAAACTCACAACTTTTAATATAAAATAAATATTTTACTGATAAAATGTGCATAATTTCTATAGGAAAAAAAACATGAGTCCTTTAGTAAAAAAATTGTTTTTCAAATATGGTTGGATCTCGAGTTCGATAATACCTGGTTAGGAAATGACCAACTATATTCGCCCGACTGCATGTTAAGCCAAGAAGTTTAGAACATGCATAGTTTCGCTAAATATCTTTGGTTTCTTGATTTATAGAGTATTACACAATACGTCATATACATTAGGGTTATGAGTTTTGAAGGCCGTCTTGATTATATTTGGGCATAAGTTTGTTTTTAGTTCGATTATTCAAATGGGCTGTGATTGTATTAATGCATATAAAAGCCTAATAAGGGGCAAGGTTCGACTATTATTTTTAATGGGCTGTGATTGTATTTATGTAATCATGTAACTTATTATTATTTTTAAGATGTGAACAATTAAACTATCTAAGTCAATACCCAATTATGTCTAAATCGTAGAACTTTGCAAAAGGACGGTGCAATTATAACTGCTAATTAATAGTTCAGACTACTCTTCCAGGACATCGAAACTATAGTGATGTCCAAATAATTCTAGCAAGAATATTAATACATTCACCGATTAAGTCTATGGCTACTCTTCCTTTATTGTGTTATACGAATATAACAAATCCAAGGTTCTAGAAAATGTCTTTTCAATTGCCCCATAAAGACTCGTCTAATTAGAGTAGAACACAATATTTTTCTGACGCATATTTTCGAATCCTTGACAAGGTTGGCTTTATTAAAGAACCTTGAATAAAAGTAAGTTATTATTCAAGTTCAATGCATAATAATTCGTATAGCTTTATCATATATATTATTCTTTATATATAGATATTCTTTTAATAGTAACATAAACTAATAATTGTAACGTAATAACACGCTTGTTGACTATTATATGTATCATCATTTTGGAAGGATTGATACATTTACGTAGATAGGTTTACTATATTCTAATTTCCTTGTCTATTATATATAATTAACAAAAATTGTCCATACAAATTATGTTAAAATCTTACAACATGTTTGCTAATCAAGTTTTAAAGAGATATCTCTAAGATTATTATTTCCATACCTCTATAGAAGTTGATACTCAAACAATATCTTACAATATTAAATAAGCGCCATAAATTATTTCATATTATATTTCTTTCAACTAATATGGTCTATCACAGAATCACATCAACTTTAAACTTCATAATTATAAAATAACTTTGTTTAATAGGTTCTATGACATTGAAGAATGTGATATGAACAAAACTATAAAACTTCTAAAGCCATGATAGAGACTAATCGAGAGTTGTAAGGGGATATGGTCTATCACAAGATCACATCAAGTATCAACTTCATAATTATAAAATAACTTTTATTAATAGACTTTATAACCTAGAATAATGTGAAAAGAACTAAACTGTCAAACTACTATCCCTAACATTATACGTAAGGATTACTTTTTCTGCCAAAGTCATGATTACGAATCTTATTCATGATCACTAAAGAAACTAAATCTAACGAATCTCTACCCAAAACATTTAAACCCGGATTATAAGGTATGACAATAAGAAACCAAAATATTAGATAAGCAAATATATTTAAAATAAGAAAAAACATTAAGTATTTATGATTAATAGCCGAATAAGTTTTGTTCAAAGAAAACTGGTTTGAAAAACCAGTAAATAAGTTTCAACATATATAACCAAGAGTTTAATCATACATTTGTGGCTCATTCAACTTGAACCAATCGATGTAAGGAACACGCACATCATTCGCCTTCGCTTCTGCAAGTTTTAGTTCTGACTCTAGCTTCTCCTTCTCTTCGCTCAATGCAGAAGAGTTGAAGAGTTCGTCAAGAAGTTCAAGTTTGCCTTCTAGGCGAGACACTTCTAGCTCTTCATGATGCTTCTTGATGAGAGCATCATGATGTTGCTTGAACAGAAGAAGCTTTGCTCGGTAATGCGCCTTGGTCTCCTCCTTTCCAATGTTGTATCCCTCTTTTGGAGATGAACCATAATCCTCAACAATGGGAGCCTTCAGTTTGAAGTCGTTTTTCATTGCCATGGTCTATTTTTTTCTGCATATTAATACGCAATATTGTTATACCACGTCTAAAAGTTTGAACATGCACAATAATAACTTTATGATATCATCAAGCTCTTTCAAAATTCTCAGAACAATATGATACATAAACTGGATGAAATTATAGGAAAATTAGCCTTATAAATTTTACTAATCCATTATTATTACCCTAGCAAGATCAATATACGTTACAAAACAAAAGACTCATGACGGCTAGAAAACCTACATAATCTTGATTACATAAACATACGTTAGAGAACATGGATCGATCTACATGAATAAATATATTAAAAACCAAATAAAAATAAGAAGAAAGAAAACTTACTTTCAGGTATTTGGAGAGACTACTTGGTTCCAGAAGAGAGATGAAAGATTTTGTTAAAATAGGGTAAATGAAAAGTTTATATAAAAGAGGCAGGAATAAAAGAGTCGTGTCCAAAAGTAATAACATGCACAATAATAACTTTTTGATATCATCAAACTCGGAAAAATTCTCAACCACTATGAACATAAACTGGATGCAAAAAACATTAAATTAGTTTCCTACATTGAACTAATCCATTATTATTACCCTAGCAACAAACATATGCATTACAAAACAAAAGATTATTCCGTATCTAGAAAAACTACATTATGTTGATTACATAAACATCTATACAGAACATGGATCGATCTACATGCTTGGTAGTGAAAACCAAATAAAAATAAGGAGAAAGAAAACTTACTTTGGGGTTTTCGGAGAGAGTACTTGTTTCAGGAGAGAGATGAAAGCTTTTGTTAAAATAGGGTAAATGTTCAGTTTATATAGAAGAGGGTAGAATAAAAAAGAGTCGTGTCTTTTCACATTCCTACAGGTACGTCATTAAAAACCCACTAACCGCACTATTATTTTCGGAAATATGCGTTTTACAAATATTGTGTTCTACTCTAATTGGACGAGTCTTTATGGGGCAATTGAAAAGGTATTTTCTAGAATCTTGGTTTTGTTATATTCGTATAACACAATAAAGGAAGAGTAGTCATAGACTTAATCGGTTAACGTATTAATATAGTAAACCTATCTACTATGTATGAATCTGAGAATACTATGATTCTCAACTTTTATTTGTACAGTCGAAATGTTTGTATGTAAGATCACATTTGTGCATGAAAAGATGGCTTACATATTGACAGTGGAACAATGATCTATCATCCAAAGTCTTTCTTTAATAATGAATAACTGGCTAATTTAATATGATTAAATCTCAAAAAACACCAAAAAACAAGTTAACCTTGAGTAATTTGAAAAAACACAATTCATGAAAATTGAAGAAAAACAAAGCCATGACACAACAAAGTACAACACCATTATCCTCAGACAAATTACTCGCCCTTGACTCTCTTTTGAGCAAGTTTTTTTGCTGACGGAGTGTTGATCATCCTGGCCACTCTCTCGATCTTCTCCGCTTTTTCTCTTAGAAAGAGGAGTTCCTGAAAAACCACCTGAACCAGTGGAAACATCATCTGAGTACTGCAACATTAGGACCTGCCAGAGAAACAGTTCACCACTTATAAAAATTTAGGTAATGTAAGATTATAATTTAAGCAGTGATAACCAGTGTAATACCGGTTTAGGAGGCAAAGCAGCAAATTCCTCAATCATTTCACGGTCATCACTGGCCATTCGAACAACATACTGAGAGCTCTTTCCTTTGATGTTATCAGCATCAACTGATATCTCAAAAAGGATTCTCTTGCCTAAAAGGTCGGTAACTGCTTCTGGTAACACGTCTTCATCTTCAGTCTACAAATACATAGAGAGAGGTTGAACATTAGGTATTTTTAGGGTTAATTGAGACGACGCAATATTAAACAAATAGTTACCTCATCATAGAGTTCAGCCGCAGAACGACGCACAATCAATTGAGCATTAGCATCGAACAAAAGAAAGTTTGCCTCACCGCTATCGTCTTTAACATTTACAATTAATTTGAACCTGAAAACACGAGAATTAAAACATGGCGAATACGTGGTAGATACTTAATATTGTAAGACTAAATTCCAATACCTTGAAATAACGTCAATGTGTTCTTTATCACACGTATTGCAGAAGAACAAAGGACGGTCATCAGCATCAACATTGGTTGTAGGCAATACTTTTTTGTTGTGGTATTTGCAACTTAGATATTGCCAGCCACGTTCAGTATCTATACTTTCAATAGTAGCCAGAGTGACAAATGTCCCAACCTATTCGCCCATGATCAATATGTTTTGATCATGAAAACAAATGTTCTATAATAAAATTTTTAGAGAATTATAACCTGATAGATTGCGACTTACCAGAGCACTATCAATGATCTCTTTTATGGTTAGCCTCTCATAGGTTACAAAAAACCTAGCACGAACAGATGTAGCAGTACCAGCAGACCATTGGCTACTATCGTTGTTCGTAATAGCAAGTGTATCATTAGGAAGACTGCACAAAAGAAGTAAGCCATAATATCATAACGATTCAGTGAAGAAATGTTATTCTAGACAATGTTACTGGAGACGTACCAAGCTTTGAACTCGTCGATCAATCCAAGCGTTGGGTTGAGAAAATTTGAGTTGAATTAAAACCGCTAGATACGGAATAAACACCTACAATTTTCAAACTCGTTATTATATGGGTATCTTGTAAATTATCAAGAGGCATTTATCTTTGTATTGTTACATACTTTTCCACTCTTTAACAGAACAGAATCTGATAACACAAATAATCATTATGGACATATTACTCATCATGTAGTCAATACTTGTTTAGCATAATCACCCTCAAAGAGTACACATCAACTTCACATTACTGTATAATAAAATAAAATTTAAAATTATTAAATATTAAAATGTCTAATATGAATAAAGAAATAGAAAAAGAATTTAAGCTTACTTTGGGTCACGTAACTCTAGCAAAAGCCTCATGTTATCTTTTCCTTTGATCATTTTATTTTCCAGAGACCCAAAGTTAACTATTTGGCCAATAACATCTACATAACACAACCATTTAAATCAGGAACAACTATAACAAAATTGAAATACTATATAGCAAAGTGTAAGAAAATGACTCACCAACCAAACAGCTGCTATCAATATTTCCTTCCAGAATATTTGTAAAGTCCGCACAATACTTCTCAGGAACTTCACTTGGAAACTCATCAGCTTTTCCAACAAAAGTTGTTGGATAGAAACCAATCTTGTAGGGATGCGAGGTTGTACGATATTCACCAATAGCATCGTAGACCTTGAACAACTGGACGACAATTGCATCCCCCTCATGTAGCTTGTTATCATATTTCTTGATGAGTTGTTCACCAACGGAAGCATGAATTCTTGTCCCCTGATACATTAAAAAGATATATGTTTTAGTCAAAGCATAAATGATAAGAGTTTGGTTAAAGAATAAAATAGGTTTGACTTACTTCTTTATCAACGAAAACCATTTCAATGTTGTTGCCTGATTCTTTGTTGTAGTTTCTCCACAACCGGATAATCCTAACTTCAATACGCG
>CAJHQQ010001306.1:0-103531 GCA_905132885.1 Moricandia moricandioides
ACGTTTTATTAGAAATTGACCCTTGTCTTGTTTGTTAGCATTTGCAAGTGCGCACTTATTCGAACCACATAACTAGGCTTTATAACCAGAATCACTTCTTTTCGACCAAAACATAAAAGAGGATTGCTTTTGCTTTAGCTTTAGCTTTAGCTTTCTAACCGATCTTGCCAACCTTATACTTCCATGTTACTACTCGTCTCTCTTAACCTTTTGTGTGTGTGTGTACGTGTGATTTGAAGGTGATGTTTGCTCCTTTATTAGTACATATAATTTTCGGAGATTAAGGTAAGTATAATACATTGCGTCGAATCGAAACCAATATAAGTAAACGAAAATGCAAACGCAAAACTTAAGTAACAAGAAAAACTCAAGAACGCTTATTAGCGCCAAGACAATTAATCTCGAGTTTTTTTTCTTAAGCCTCCATAACCGTTATTCTCACTTTGAAGGCGACGAGGAAGATGGGTTCAAAGGACTTGGCTTTGGACTGTTTTGCCTTTTGCCAGCGGGACTCATGCCACCCCTTAGTTCATTAACTCGAGGACTAAACACTTGAGACAGGTTCCTATGAAAAACCGGCGTTGATGTCGAACTAGTAACTTTAGGACTACACGTGTGTCTAAACTCTCCTCTACTTCTTGTAATAACCTCATCCAGAATCTCAGAGTCACATGGATAAGAAGCTGTTGATCCCACTTCATCTTCCTGTAATATCATTAAAAATAAAATGTAAAAACAAGAATCCAAAAAAACACAGAGAGAAAATGGATCTTGGTTTGGACTTAGTCATGGAATTGTTTTACCGCTACTGCTAGATTGAATGGTAAAGCAGGTGCTTCTTCATACTCTGCTGCGTCCAAGTCCTGAAGATGAGCACCTTTGAAGAATCTTGGGAGTATATATTGCCTTACTGGTATCAGAAACATGATCATTAAAGGGAACATGACTCCAGCGATAGGGACCCATGTGAGGCCAAAGCAGATTAGAAGGTAAGTTGTTTGGAAGATAGTGAACATTGCAATCGTTTTGAATGGAACAGTTTCCACAAACGTGGCGTGGTTGTCTTCAAGAACCCTGCAAAATTTGGTAAGTCACTGAGTTGTGATTCTTGAAAGAGCAGAAGAAGATGCTAAGAGACTGAGACTTTACTTGAATCTTCTACTCGGAGCCGTGAAGAGAAGTAAGATTCTTTCCCAAAACTGGTTTCCAGGTAAGCTTTCAATGGCCATGAAGGCAAAGTAACCCCAAAGGACTGAGGTAGGGATCATTTTGAGGATAGGCATAGCTGCAACACATCCTCCTACCATGACTGCTTGAAGCAAGTTACTTACTCTCTGTTCTTTGACTTCAATAGGCAACAAATCATCGATTTCTTTCTCGATATCAAAGAGAGTTTCATCAACTGGTGCATCCAGGTTTCCTGTAAATGTGGTCGCTTGGATTGTTGATTCTCTCAGCTCTTTAAGACCCTGTGGAAGAGATAATGTAACCTCAACTTGGCTTCTCAAACTATATTAGTTCCATTGTAACTTTTGAGAAAAGATTCTTTACCTGAGGCTGCTGGTAGACTAATGGAGTCTGCATTTGATTATAAACCTCTTGCATGTTACCATACAACTGTCCTAAACTTGCATTCTGCTTAATGCTTCTCCTTGCAGTTGCAACTAGTCTGTTCCTAAGAAGCTGTGGCAAGAGTAAACAACAAGCTCAATCCCAAGGCCTGAAAGAAACAAAAAAAGTTCCAAAACCAAAGGTACCTGATACTTTAGTGTTGCTAAGCTTTTGGTATGCATTGGTGATTGAGGAATGACTCCATTTGATGGAGGGATTCCAAGTAGACCACATATCAAGGTCTGAAAATGGTTGATATGTTAATAGATTGAACTCAAGAAGGGGAAGAAGAAGTTACTAGTTTCTCCAGATCCTTACCAGAAACCCTAGAAGAAGCAGATCATAGTGGTAAGAAGATGGTTTTCTCAAATTGAACTCTTTCTGCTGAGCAAGCTGTGATGCTACACTATGATCAAAGTAGTAAAGAACTGCAATCATTGTTGCAGGAATGAATGCTCCAATTATGTAGACAATAGGAACTTCAAGCATCTCCTGTAATAATCACTAGACATCAGTTATATGTTCATGTGGGAGATTCAAGATAATGAAGACACACCTTTACAACGGTCCAATTCTCATAAGCACCAGGGGACCAAGGATTAGGGCTAAAAAGTCGCCGAGGGATTCCTTTAGGAACATCTCCTGTTGGGATGTAGGAGACACCGGTCCACACAAGAACCATGAGTGGCACACCATAGTCAGCTACTAAGCTTCTAAGCCAGCCTGTTTCAATGTTAAAAAAAAAAAAAAAAACTTTCTTCAAGAACAAGGAAGATTTGACTATTGATTGGTCAAGATCCCTAGAATAAGGAGATTCCAGCTCATGAGAGATTTTAAAAAAGAGAGTTGACTAACTATACTTCAATACCTGATCCATATCTCCAGGATCTAGCTTTTCTACTTCTTAGTGCAGTAATAAGAAGACCAAAGGAGAGAACCAAAGCAAACATCCCATTTGCAAATCTCCATGAAGGTAAGAACTCAACAAGTTTCAGATCTTCCCTCTCCGGAGACCGAAACTCATCAACTAGTCCCTGGATATATACAATCAAACCATTAGAGACAACAACAACAACAAAAAGATATGCAAAATCTTGTTACTTTAATGGCTTCTTGCATGAAGAGCATAGCTATAAGAAGTCCAAACAACTCTCCAGCTACTCTTGTGAATCTGTTGATTATTGAACAAGCTCCACATATAGCCAGCACAAACAGAATCAACGAGGTCCAGACACAAACCCTGCACATGTTTGACTAGCTTAACACCTCGTTGATCAATACTTTATAACATTTAGCAACGGAAACTAGAAGAGACTTTACCATCCAGACCAAGCTAAGAACAAGTTGCGTCCCAGTTCAGGTCTCCCTTTGGCAAAGTTGAACATGAAAGTGTACATAATTACAGTTGGTTCTGCAACTCCGAGTATCAGCAGAGGCTGGCCTCCAATAATAGAGTGAATGATTCCACAAATGGCTGTAGATGCCAGCGTCTGAACAGCTGTAAGAACTCCATCTGCAAACACACATAATCTTTGATAACGTTCATAAAGCTCACAACTTTTTGAAACAGAGGAGGAGGTTCTGTACCAGTGCTTCGCTCCAGTTGTTCGCCGAATGAGATAACAGGAATCGCAGACGCGAAGAATATGTATGTGGTGGGAGCAAGAATCCTACAAAAGTTTGATATATATATATTATAGGAACAGTTCATAAAACAGAGAGATTTTTAAGAAAAAGAAAGAATAAAAGTGACAAACTTTATTACCTGAATCCAGCTTTGAATCCTCCGGTCCAGTCTTGTTTGTAGCACCTTAGCCTTCCTTTAAGATCATTCTTGATACCTTCAAACGGAACGAAAGTCTCTTCCATGGTAACTGCTTCTCTCTCTCTCTCTCACTCTGTTTCTAAGTGAACTTACTCTGTTTCTAAGTTCCTCTGTTTTTGTTAAAACACTCTCTGAGAACGAGAAGAAGAGGAAAGCTACTTGAAATCGAACAAACCCATGTTACAGAACATTCTCAATACAAGTTTAGAAATGAACAAAGACAAAGAAGAGGAGAAGAGAGTATTGAGGAGCTTGTAACAACAGTGAATCTCGTTGAAGAAGAAGATTGGGAATGATTCATGGAACTAGTTTACATGATAAAGTGTTGTTTCGGGGAAGCAATAATGGTGAAAAGGGGAGTGTATTCTGTGGATAGCTAGAAAAGTGGCAAAGTTGAGCAAATTGCAATGTACGTCTTTGGTGGCAATGAAGAAAGAACACGGAGCATCGTTATTTATACGTATAATAATGACGCATATTAAATTAAGCAATTTATTTAGTTAAGACTTAAGAGTGATTAATGAACCGCGTGAAGCTTCGACACTCAAAATTTTAAAAACACTTTTTCTTTCAACGTATAAAATTTTATACGTATTACCAATGCCGCCGACTAAACCTGGGCATTCGGGGTTTCCATCCATTTTTATGTTATTAAATCAATCTCATTCCGGACCGGTTCAGATTTTATCGGGTTCGGATCAAGGTTAGTAAATCTTCAAATAACCGATACAACCCAATTTATTTTTAGGTTCAAGTATCAATCGATTTTTCGGTTTAAAAATACATGATTTGTACTTATTTTATAACCAGAACATAAGTAAATCGATTTTTGGGTTTACAAATAGCTGAATGTACCTATTTTGTAACCAAAACATAAGTAAAATCGATTCAACAATAAAAATGAACAGCAAACATGATCATCCAAAATCAAACGAAAGGTAAACATAGTTATTGGTAGAAAAAAAACAAATAAATGAAGGCATAAAATGAAAACCAAGTTCTCATGAAATGATAAACATTATTCAATGAAAACAAAACTAAAATTTGAAAACTTCAAGTATCACTTTGAACAATCAACCTTCAATCATCGAGACGTTGAATCTGAAACTTTGAAACAAAAAAACTCGAAAAAAATTAAATATACATTAAAGAAAACAATAAAAAGAAACTACATTTAAAAAAACATAAACTTTTCTCAAGTCGGTCTAACCAAAATCAAGAAGTATTAATATTAAAAGCATACATAATATTAAACAAATACCAAAATATATATTAAGCTAATTATTTTAATTAATTATTCATATAATAGATAATTATTTTAGATGTTCAATAATATCTTAGTGTATTTTGGATACATATTAGGAATTGAGATCATGTCTGGTATAAGTTATTTTTTGAGATTTAAATTTTTTTGGATTCTATCAGTTATCCATTTAGGTTCGGGTTCGGTTCGGATAATATTCATAACCCGAAATACCATTAAACAAGATCTATTTGATATTTATGTCGGGTTAGGATCGGTTCAGTTTTATTTTTATCGGATCGGGTTAGGTTTGAGTTTTTGGATTCGGCTTATTTGCCCAGCCCTACCGCTGACTGTAAATTTTCACTTTCATAATGTTAAATAGTATTGATCACATAAACATAATAATTTGATGTTTTTGTTAAAAGCATAGTAATTTACTTTCTTTGTTAAATATTATCAAATATATATAAATTAAAATAATTTAAAATCGTAGAATATAGCTGATTAAATAGTATTCAATCCTCTGGAAAATTAAATTTAAGCGATTAGATGTTCAACGTGACTTTTTTTTTTACAAATTTGAGAAAATGAATTAATTTAATTTAATGTGGGGTATTTATTCTATAAAATCGATAAAACTGTTTATGTTAGTTTATAAAATGGCTAGACCATCTTTGTTTGTAAATATTCCAGCCTTAAATTTTAACTGTGTTGAACATAAGCTTTTTTTATCCTCTATTATTAGTTTCAGAGATATTTTACCGACTGTTATTATATGAATGAAATATTTTAACTTGCATTTTTAGAACTATTCTTAGTCATGTGAATTATTTATTTTTAAGGAATCGTTGAAAAGTTCTAAATTTTTTGTTTTTAAAAGTATTTCAAAAATAGAAATTATATAATGGTTTTTCGTTGAAAAGTAAAAAGTGTATTTACAGCTTACATTAAGATTTATACTTTTCATAATTTTAATGGAAAAAAGTATTTATAATCTTATTGATATAAATTTATATAGAATATTCTATAGAACTTAATTTGATAGCTAACAAAATTTGTGATAAAAACATAATATATAAATTTTATTTTATTTTATATCCATATTTTTATATACCAATACAGAACAACAATAATTATTAATCGCAGTTTTCATTTTAGATTTATAAGATATACATTATTACATGTATAATTGATATAGTTTAACAAATCTGATTTCTTTCTTACATAAACAATAAATATATATCATAAATAAATAAATATTTGAATTATATAAAAAATTAAAATCTTATTTTGGTATAGAGATTATTATTGAATTGGAAAAATTTGAATATATATATATATATATCATTATATATATATATATATATATATATATATATATATATATATATATATATATATATATATATATATTTGATATGGTTTAGGATATGTGATTTCTTTGTTATAAATACTGATAATTATATAAGATATTTTATATACATTGATAGTCGAATTCAAAAATGCATACTTTAAAAATCTGTAAGTTTTGATATATATGAATAGTATTATCTTATTATAACTGAAAAAAATCTAGGATGGTTTAATAATAATCTATAAAATTCAAATATTAATTAAGACTTAAATTTTTGATAGGCTTATTCATATATTTTTGAACTTATATTATTAGCAATGTCAATTTCAATTGAACCGTAATAATTTCTTTTATAGTCCAAAAACCTGTCAATAAAAGAACTCTATTTTAATATAATAGATAGTCTACATTTTAAAACACATGAAGAATTAGAGATGCTTAGTATGCACTGCTACCAATTCGATTTTAATATTCATAAGACATATCTCATATATTGTAATTTTAGAATTTGAAATGGTTATTGTGTTTATGATTCGCTTCAGTCTATTTCCCAAACAATTGGTCAGAAGAAAATATCTTTGACAAGTTTTAAAATGATATATAGCGGAAAAAATAGGTTTAAGAAATGAGGGTGAGATGCAAGTAAAGCTATGGCTTGAAAAGATAGGCAAAATGTTTTGGAAACTTACATACAGAAACAGTTGAAATGTTATAAGTTACATGCAGTAGAAAAAATTCGTGTAACCCTCTACAATAGGAAAGCTTATAAGCACCTCTTACTTATGCATTACCTGCCTCTTAAAAAAGCAAAACGACCCGTACGATGTTTCTTGTAAAGGCAAAACAAAAAAGGGCCACTTTGTGAAAGGTGGTGGAGATAATGTACATATAATCATACACTGACGTTGTAATAGTAAGAATCAACCTAACACATACGAACATCTTTAAACAACTACGAACCATAACTTGACATCGTTATCCAATCACCATTGGTTGTTACTAACCTTTCTTTTGTCACTTAGTTTATTATTTTTGTAATTGAATTTGACACGTTACGATTGTCCTTCAAATGCTCAGTTGCGGATTGTACCTACACCGCAGATTCATTGGTCTCTTAATTAAAACAACATTACCATAAAAAGTAACTATATTTGTATACACATTAATGTATGATTAATAAACTATATATTACGTATGTATGTATGAAGAGAGGTTGAAGCCCATGTGCCATGTACAACTCATTTCTTGGCATTCGACGCAATCTCACAACCACCTATAAAATATTGCAAATTCACAGCCGTATTTCTCAACTAACATTTCTAATAAACAACTATTATGAACCATTTTCTAAGAAATCATAATTTATATCAAAAGATCATTAGTTTTGCAAATACAAAAAAAAACTTCTGAATCTCTTCACATGAAACGAACATATTCAACAGCGCAATTATAGAAAAGCCTTAACATGACTGGCTTGTGTAGTTCATGCAAAATACACGTTATGTAAAGTCGCCTATATTTACTCTACGCATGTGAGGACAGATGATTAATCCCATTTAAGACGAGTCTCTTAACTGAAGTATTTAGCTTCTGTTAAGAAACGGTTCTTAGTTTTTTAACTAAGAAAAACTAAAAATTATCTCTTAACCGAAAGTAAAACAAATCAAATCATGAATTAAAAACTTCAGTTAAAAGACTATGATTAATCATGCTCTAAGTATTGATTGTTTTATGCCCATTGAGTGTTTATTTCAACACAGTTCTCCGCTTTCTATGTTTATTAGTAGACAATTATACAATGAAACGTTGTTAAATATAAATCATAATTTTATATCAAAATATGTTTCTCTATATAACCGCTGGACTTGTTTTTATTAGTTTTGAGGAATTCATTCAAACATGCATTTTTGGACTAATTGTTGCATAGCGAATATATTTAGTGCATGCACATATTACGGAAAGTTTGATTGGTTAATGTTTTTATAAATGGTGTTACTTTCTATGTCATATTGTTTGTCTCTTTACGTAATTAATAATAATAAGATAAAAGGTCAACTACTACGCATGTCGATAGATATTTTCGGATTAAACAATTGAGATGTAGGAAGGGACATGACATAACAGTAAGTTACATATATACACTACACGAGCTTTATTTTAAGTTATCATGCAACCAAATAACTTCAAAATCACCCCCACCCCCTACAAAGTCTTTGACAATGAGTTCGATTGTCTCGATACTTGGTCCAATGAGAGAGTCAATTATATGTCTATTTTTACTTATCCACGACTTATGTAGAGTTTTATGGTTAAACCGCCCCACAAGACGTTGAGTTTCCATGCAACAACGATACTCCCTTCCGATAATAGACTCATTGGATTGGATTGGATATTATGGGTTCTATATTGTGTTGGAGCTATATATGCTTTTTTTTGGTTATCCGTCGAGAACGAGTACTTACAAGGCGGCTATAATTGGTCGGTTTTTACTTTTTTATCAAAGCAAGTGAAGGCATATTCGGTCTGAAGATAGTTTCAATAGAATAATGTTGATAAACAAATCAAATATACTAGGTATTGTCTAGCAATGTATAACTCATTTGGTTAACCGATTATTTTTGCAGAAAAGGATATTTTGAGCAGTAATGCATAATGTCTAGGGCTGAGCATTTTATCCGCTAAACTTAATTTGATTCATTATTCATTTCGATTTCGATCCAAAAAATCTGGCTATCCGTAAGTTTTCGAAGCAAAACAAATATTAAAAGTTAATATCCGTTAAAAACGAAACATATCACAATACTAAAACTTTTAGAGACGGATATCCGATCCGGTTCGACTTTTATACAAATACATATATATATATATATATAATTAAATATAATTTTTAAATATATATTTTATATAATTAGTTATTTTAAAATATAATTTTGTTATTTATAAAATACGTATAAAGTATTAAATTAAGAAAGGAATATAATTTTTATGAAAATATAATTTTCTAAAATTATGTGTTTTATCAAAAAAAATTCCATTATAAAATAGTATGAAACATATAGTTTCACTAATTTCCACTTGCAGTTTAGTATTATTTAAAATATTTTTTGAAAACAAAAATGTATAATTTTTTTAGATTTACTTATAGGAAACAAAATGTGTGAGATGTCCGTAAATATCGGTAAATATTTGTAAATATCCAAGAAATTTGATTATCAAGAAAATTGAATATATGTATTGTTTCGAAGCAAAACAAATCGAAAAAACAGAAATTCGTAAGATATGAAATAAATCACAAATAATTTCAATTTGATTCGTGCCCTCCCGTGATCATGTCCATGCAAAATTGCTTACGGTATTAGAGCAGGATTAACCGGAGTCTCTTACGGTGGGGTTCTTAGCTTTTCTAAGAGACGTATCTTAGCTTTTAACTAAGAAAAGCTAAGAACCGTCTCTTAAATAAAAACCATAAGAGCCGTCTCTTAGCGGGAAAAATGCAAAAAAAAAAAAAAAATTAAAAAGACAAATTTTTCGTTAAGAACCTCACCTTAAGAGACCCGGGTTAATCATGGACTTACTTGATTGATAGCTTTCGTATTAATTATCCAGCAGATTCTGTAGAAGTTGTCCACCAAACGCACACAGTCTTTTCTTCTCCTTTTTTCTAAATATATCGTCTTAGTTTGTTCATACGCAGTTTTATGAGTCGGCTCTTTTCTATAATATAAATCGTCAGTTTCTGGAAAAAAGAAGAACTACATTATTAAAGATTCAATCATGCATTCACTCATTATAAGTCTTTCGTTTTTGGTCACAAAGGTTTATTATAATTTTTATATATCGATGATGTAGTTAATTTCTTTTATATACGAGCTGTTTCCAATCCCATTAAGAATGATGTGTATGATTTGACTTTTTTCTTCTGTCAAGAGAGCGATAATAATTGAGGTGCAAACATACAAATGTGAGCGGCGAAAGACAAATTAAAGTGTAGTAATATTAATATATACTATAACTAAAGATCAGCCTTTAATAAGACCTGCGCAAGAAATATATGTAATTAAAATATAAAATTTTAGTATTGACAAATTTAAAATTTACATATGATTGTTTTTGTATGTATTTGAAATTTAAGAATTTTGAAATTTTTATATAATTATCTATACGTAGGATCATAAACAATTTTAATTAGAAATGTAGATCAAATCTTAGAATTTAATGGATCTGTTTTCATATATCTTTTCACTTTTCAGTGTTCGAGTGATGGAAAATAAATGGCGTATTACTGCGCTTGATTGGTAGAGCCCAATCAATCTTTTATATATTGTATATGATATATAATTAAATTTAAATGATATAAACATAGTAATATAACACACTTTTAATATGGATATTAATTAAATGAGGTTTCTACTCATATGATTTTATGATTATTTACATATTTGTGTAGCAAAACTTTACACCAACGATTATTTTTAATGTGAGATGTTTAGTAGTTTCAATAATTTATAATCATTTAAAAAAAACAATGACATATTTCAAATTAAAATATTAACTTTTCAATATATGTTCAAGGCAAATATCAAAATATAAGTATGTATTTTCATACGATGTATAGTTTAATTAAAATGATGTTAAATATATATAAACTAAAATTATTTCTTCATATGGTCTTCTAATCATTTTATTTTAGTATAGAAAAAAAAATTAAAACCTTGATCTTAAAAGTTTATGTGGGACTTTTAATAGTTTTAGTAATTTATACTCATTTTGAAAAATTCGAAATACAACATACACAAAAAAAAATCTAGATTTTTATTATATGATTAATGTAATTGTGTAATTTATTTTAATAATAAAGAAATAAACAAAATGAAAAAAGTATACAGATTGTTATCAAATCTTTATTGTTTAAAATCATTAATTGTCATATATATATTTTGATCATATTAGGTAATTCCGTAGGTTTTATTTAAGGAAAGCATGTGAAACAATAAATATTTAATATATGCGACCAACTATAGCCTACGGAATATTATATTGCTAGAGAATATTATTTTTAAACTATACATTATATCACATACTCTAAAATCCTTGGGATTTGAAAATAGAAGTCAAAGAGCTATGCCACATAGGATTGAGGTTATTTTTAATTCTTACAAACTTAAGGTTACAACTTTTTAAATGATTCTCAAATAATATATAGGGGATTATTAAAAAATAAATAAATTAAATAACAGTATAAAAGAGTTAAAAACTCACAGATTGGTAGCTGATTTCTCATTTTCTGTTTACATGCTTTACTTTGCATTTCACATTATTACTAGCTTACTCATTTTCAACAAGCAAAACAATGGTACCATTTGTATTCATAAACCATAGTCTAGGTTCAACGTATGTAAAGAGTCACTTTAAATAAAGAGCGGATACACAAATAATAACAGGAGAAAACTAATAATTCTACGTTCTATATAATAAAGAATAACTAGATTTTATTTTGTGCACCATATGAATATTTGTTTTTAATAAATAAATAGTGATTTTTATATATAATATATATATATATATTATAATTTACTCATATTAAATAATTGTTTAATATGATATTTTGAATACAATAATTTTTAGTTTATATTAAGTAATTTTATTTTATCTAGTAAATCGTTAGTTGTATTATCCATATTTTTATAATATGACCTGTACATCATAAAAATATATTTTTATTTTTTTGTAGATCAAAATTTTGTAATAATATATAGTAATTTTTTTTTATATACTATTTAAAATTTGGTACCATATATTTTATATTTTTCAACATTTATCATATTGAATTTACATTGGACTATTATTTATAGAAAAATGTACGTAAAATAATATATTTATATATTAATTTGTTATCTAAATGATTCTCTTTTTCATGGTTTTTCATTTGATAAAAAATAATAAATGCTAAAAGTTAGAGTTAGGTCGTTTTTAGTTGCATCAAAGTGTAATTAATTAATTTTTAGTCAATAATTAATTTTGGAAATGTATTACTCCATCCGTTTTATTATAAGTGTCACTTTAGGTTTTTGCACACGGATTAAGAAAACAATTAATTTTGCATATTTTCTATATAAAAACATAATTACCTATACACCTAACCATATTTCAACCAATATAAAAATAAACTGCAACATAAACTTAATAAATTTTGCATCGAAAGTTGAAAACGACACTTATTTTGTAACAAAAAAAATTCTCTAAAACGACACTTATTATGAAACATGGAGAGTAATAAAATAGGAAAAGACAAGGAATCTAAAGAATCTAAAATGTATTAATTACAGTGGCATTTTCTCATAAATAAATGATAAAATTTAGGAGTATTTTCTATTTGTACGTCTTTTTAATAATATAGATATTGAATTGATAAAAGCCTAACAACAAATTGTGACTCATAGTCACACTTTTGTCTTTACAAAGTGACCTCAAATCGCAATTATTAGTGATTAGTACCATCAATAGTTGGGCTTGCGACACTTGGACCGATAAATATGAGATTTTAGACGCGGCTTTTCTAGAAGGGTGACTAAATATAATCTACAAATAGGCCTGAATGAATACATTTACTAAGCACATTTATATTATTGCTGATACAGCCTATAATTTAGGCCCAAGCCCGTTCAACTATTGAATTTTTAAAAATAATGATTTGCGGTGAGCGTACATCGAACACGCGACCTTCAGATCTTCAGTCTGACGCTCTCCCAACTGAGCTATCCCCGCAATTTATTTGTTAGAATCAGAAATTAGAAATAAGGGTGAACACGCGGAAAAGAAATATAAGTAGATCGTGTTGCGTAACACGATCGTCCTCTTAGACGGCTTGTTCTTTGGACGACCCATCGGCGACGTAGGTAAGTCAGTCAATGTCCTTGTATTTGCTCGATTATCTATGGCGCGATCTGGGTGGATCCGTCATATCCAGATCTGTGTGTATTCTCCCATCTTAGATCTATATTCTGCATGATCTAGGTTTGTTTACAAATGAGATCTGAGAGAATTAAAATGGTAGAGGTTGTAATTGTTTTGTCAAATGATTCGAACAGGATTTGAGAACAATGGGGCTGTCTTTCGGGAAGCTGTTCAGCAGACTCTTTGCAAAGAAAGAGATGCGTATCCTCATGGTTGGTCTTGATGCTGCTGGTAAGACTACCATCTTGTACAAGCTCAAGCTTGGTGAGATTGTCACTACCATTCCTACCATTGGTGAGTCTTTCTGACACGTTGTGGGGTTATAGAGAAAGTCTTGTTTCGAACTTGAGTAGCATGTCGTGTACTCCTACTTGTTGAAGACTTATCATCTATGCCTCGACTAGGATTCACAGTGTTATGTGTTTGCTAGGTTTTAATGTGGAGACTGTGGAATACAAGAACATCAGTTTCACTGTGTGGGATGTCGGGGGTCAGGACAAGGTATTCTCTCATTACCATCATCTTACAGCTAATGAGCTATATCCAAATCAACCGGCATTTTCTAGTTTCATCTTCATCCTGCCTCATTATGCTGAATGTTTTTTTTTTCTGGCTTGCTCATTCAGATTCGTCCATTGTGGAGGCACTACTTCCAGAACACGCAAGGGCTAATCTTTGTGGTGGACAGCAATGACCGTGACCGTGTTGTGGAAGCTAGAGATGAGCTTCACAGAATGCTCAACGAAGTAAAACTCAAAAACCAACATCTTCTCTGTTTTTACATTTGACATTGTTTTGTTTGCAGGATGAGTTGAGAGATGCAGTGCTTCTGGTCTTTGCTAACAAGCAAGATCTTCCAAATGCAATGAACGCCGCTGAGATAACTGACAAACTTGGGCTTCACTCTCTCCGTCAACGACACTGGTAAACCCAACTTAAAAAAAAAAAAGACTACAAACTGTTTAGTTTTGTAAACCAGAAGAAGTGATGTAATGGCTGGGTTTGAACAGGTACATACAGAGCACATGTGCTACCTCAGGAGAAGGGCTCTACGAGGGACTTGACTGGCTCTCTAACAACATCGCAAACAAGGTATAATCAAGATTACAAACTAACTTCGTTAAATCCTTTTTGGTATGTAATTTCTAATGTGTGATTAAATGCAGGATTAGGAGTGCAGTTTATGCAGGCTTAGGAGTGCAGTTTGTGGGTTTGGTCTTGTCTTCTTGGACTCTGTTTTGCTCTTTCTTCATTTCATACTTTGTGTTCTTCGCTCTCTAATAATTCTTTTAAGTTGTTTTTCTTCTATACTAAATTCTGAATATTATGATATGGGCCTACATTTCAGCTGATTTTCCAATATCTTCCTACATTTATCAAATTATATATAGAAACCTCAGTTCCACTAGATTAATCTAAAAACTAAATTAAAATGAGATTTGAAGTAATTGCGTCTTAAAAACGTACTTATCTTAAACGAGCGAAAACTAAACTTTACTAAACGAGAAAAGACTCTGTTATACTATTTTTTACTCCAGCAAATGAGTCATTAGATTAATCTAAAAACTAAATTTAGTAGTATCATAAACTATTACAACAACCAAATGACCCACATTTGTATATACTATCATAAATTGTTACAACAACCAATGAACCTCATTGCGTTCGTCTTGATGGGCTTTAACTTTTTATCTAATCATAATTAATACTCCCCTAAGAGAAATAAAGAAGCTAATTAATCTCAAAATAATACTTTTAAAGACAGAACACTAACTAAAAGCACACTGCCAAAGTTGTTGTCTCTCTCTCTCTAACTCGAAGTTCTAGGGTTCGGTGAAGAAGGGAAAGCATGTTGTCATCTACAGGGAGAAAGGAGAAGCTCTCCGCATCTAAAGGCTCCGAGATCGAAGTCTCTTCTAACGAGTACGACCATGGTACTGGCAATGTATGGTACCGCGCTCTCCTCGAAGAGAATCTTGCTGTATCTAAGCGCAAGAAGCTCGCCGTTCGCCATCTAAACCCTCTAGACAACGAAGACTACTCTCCTCCGTTAATCACAACCGCTGTCCACCGTCTGATTCGTCCTCTTCCGCCGCTTGATCCGTCCCCTGAAGTTGATTTCGAGGAAGGTGACATGGTTGACGCTGCTCATAGAGGTGGCTGGTGGTCTGGTTGGGTGATTAAAGTCTTGCCTAGTCATCGTTTCTTGGTGTACCTCAGATTCGAACCTGATGTCATTGAGGTTGAACGGAAGGATCTGCGGCCACATATGGTTTGGAAAGATGAAGAGTGGTTTCGTTGCGAGAAACGAGTAAAGTCTTTACCTTTTTTATTGAAAGTTTTCGTTTTTTGTTTGTTCGTGTGCTGTCTCCTTCACCACTGTGTGTTTTGTTATGTTCTGTGTCTGAAGCATTTGATTGTGTCGGAGTTTAGCGCTGGAAAGAATGTAGAATTCAGAAGTAAGGTTGAAGATTTTGGTTATATTTGGGTTCCGGCTATAGCCATAAAGGAGAATGAAGATGGGACATTGCTGGTTAAGTACGGTGAAGATGAAGATGAATGGACCAAGACAAGCGTTCCTTACTCTGACATCAGGCCTCCACCACCACTTTCTGATTTAAGAGCTTTTTTTTTGATGGAACATGTGGATGCCTTGCTCGAGTTTGGATGGTGTCCAAGTGTAGTAAGCAAGGTTCTTTGTGGGAATAGATATACTGTCCTGTTGGGACCAAACAAGCAGAGTAAAGACTTTGATCACACCCAGCTAAGACCATCTATCGATTGGAAAGATGGAGCTTGGCTTAGTAAAGAAAAGGTTGTTGTTAGTTGTTACCTCTCTATTTTACTGGATCCTTTTGTGATGTTTTGGAGAACATGCAATGAAATAAGAATGTGTGTTTCGGTTTTAGGTTTCGGATGAAGAGGAGAGCCTGCATGCAGCTGAGGAGGC
The DNA here is from genome assembly GCA_905132885.1 of Moricandia moricandioides. Taxonomy (NCBI): domain Eukaryota; kingdom Viridiplantae; phylum Streptophyta; class Magnoliopsida; order Brassicales; family Brassicaceae; genus Moricandia; species Moricandia moricandioides. Next base: position 15,941 of record CAJHQQ010001306.1, read on the forward strand.
AACAACAACAGGTTCAACTCGGATAAGGGAAAACCTGAGGGCCACGCGGTCTTCTAGTTTCACTAAGAATCTTCCTCCTGCCTCCTCTGCTGCTGCTAAAGAATCTGGCACTGAGATTGAAGCACAGCTTCCCCAAACTCCAGCTGTGAGTTAGATATTTCCTTCCCATTACTTTCTATCTACTTACACAAACAGTGTTAAGGTCATAACTTTCCAGTGAATCTAACTTGCTATCTTGCTCCAGTGACATAACTTTGTGTGCTTTCTGCAGAAGTTATCTGGAGATTTGGGAAGTAAAATAGCTAATGCTGTGGTGAATGGTAACACTCTAGTCTCAAAGCAACCAGGGATAGCAGAAAGTAAGTGTTATTGATAAATTAGGAAACTAATATTATATCTTCCTTATATACATAAAACGTAATATTAGTTGATTACGTCTTCCTTATATACATAATAGTTTCCTTCTTTAACTTGCAAAAGTATGATGGTTTCAATGTCATGAATCTACGTTTTTTTTATTACAACTTCCAGCAAAAGAGTTTCACTCATCGGTAGTCTTGGGTGTAGCTGCAATCCAGCTGACAAAACCAGCGGTCAAAACACAAGGAAAAACAACTCCGAGGAAGAAACTTCAGGCAATGAAGAATCAAAAAGGATCTTCTGCAAATGACTCTGTTGGAGTGAAGGTGAATGTTAGTATGTCGCTGGACTGTTAAACATCGCACTTTGGTCGGTTGTTCATCCTATTTTGACTCTATGCAGGCACCTGAGGAGTCGAGTAACAGAGAGAGCGTTAATAAGAGGAAAAGAGGACGACAGCCACGTAAGTTCATAAGCACAGATGCTAATCAAAAGCAAAAAACAGGTATGTTGTCATGGACACTAGTAAAGTGGCATTCCTCTCTTTAGATTCTTGAAACATTGTTGGCGTATTAACATGTAGGTGTGGCTGTTAATGGTACTGCCGATATGACTGTTGATGATGATCAGCCTCTTGCTTCATGGATCCACGGTGGAAATTCATCATCAGGTTCGGAGTGCTGACACTTCTTTGATGCTATTTAGCTTTCGGTTCTTATTGTTTGTCTGATTCTTCAGGGCAATCCACTCCTCAGGCTCCTGATCCGATGCTTAGTTCTGTTGTGGAAAAGCATGTTGTGGAAACTCCTAAAGCGAAAGATTCAGCAATGGTTCTGCCATTTGCAAAGAAGTCACCTTGTTGGAAAGTCCTTGAATCAATGGAGATCTTCAAAGCTGTGCCACAGCGTCCACATTTCAGTCCACTGCTACAATGCGAGGAAGAGTCCCGTGAAGGAGACGCAATTGGTGCAATGGTGAACTTCAGTGGACTGTTAGAGAAACTCAGCAACATACAAGTGGACAGTTCAGTAAGCGCGATAAACAGGATCAAGGAGTCCTTTCTCAAGCTAGAGAAACACGGGTTCGATATCACAGCACCTCTATCTCGGATAGACAAGCTATTGTCTATTAAAGAAAGCCAGACATGGGCATTGGAAGAGTTGCAAGTTGCTGAGAGAGAGATGAGAGAGAATGACAATAAAAGAAGGAAGTGTGAAGAAGAAATTGAACAAGTCTCAAAGAAGATTGTTGAGTTGCAGAGACAAGAGGCATTGCTGAGGGAAGCGAAAGTGACAATGGACAAGGAGATAGCTCGGATGCAGACCCACGCAGCAGTTCTCGACCAAAAGGTTCAGAATGTAGAGCATGAGTTTCAGGCAACTGTGACTCTCCCATGGTAATAATAATATGTGTACGTGTTTGTGTAATACCTTCGACTAGTTAAACAAATGTTTGTGGAATCTTCAAAGGAACGAACCTTGGTAAAAGCAAGTTGTTGTTTGTAGAACTTACCATTCACCTCGAATGTCTGTCACAGTTCTAATGAAGTGCCTTGTAGTGAAAACGTATTCGTTGTATATTACCCACTCTGGTTTGTGATCCAAGCAAATTGTCACCATCAGATACATAGAAGATATAATCTTCTTCATTAGAAACAACAATGTGAAGCGGACTTCTGTTTAGACAAACGTGGTTATCTTTTGACGGTCAAGTAATGGCCAATGCGTTCTAGGTGAGCCACTTGCATGAAATAGGCAGCAAGCATGGCTTTTCTAACATTATCCGGACTAGCTGTTGTCTAACATGGTCTGTAGATTTGGTTGCCCTATTGTTGATAAAGTTTGCACAGTAAGAATTCATATTGTCCAAGTATGTTATTGTCAATTTTATTTTAGCTATAAAACAAGAGAGGAAGAAGACATTGCGCAGTGTGAGATGATCTCCATCGATGTGTCCATAGCTAGCTTCAGCTTTATCCGCTGCTTTTTGTATAACAATTCGGTACTAAAGATGCATAGAGGCGATGAGTACCATTTGCATCATGAGAGAGAATAATGTGAAAATGCAACTATCTGCATCAGCACTTACTTAAGGTATCCCTAGCCATGGGTATGCAGAGACTATTGATGGCCTAACTCGATTTTTTTAAATATTTTTCTCCTAGGAGGACAACCTTCTGTTACCGGCTCTGGAGCAGGATCAAATATCTTCTGTTGCATCACAGGTGGAAGAGTGGAATACAAAGGACCCACTTGATCCCCAAGATTACCAATCTCTTTATTGATTTTGCGGCATGCATCTTCGTTCTCCTCGTCACTAGTAAAGAAAAGAAAAGAATATCACCAGGTGGCTCACACATGTGTATCTGGACAACAGTCCTGATAAGTTTAGAAGATCTCAACGGGATGAAGCTGATAAAGTAATGTGAAGGATCTTCCATGACTATCTCTCAACTCTATCTCAATGAACAATAGCTATCTATTCAATATAGTAAAGAACAGTATTATACTTGTATAATGAATATGAGATACGTTGGCTTAACCCAACCTTATTCTCCTCAAGTTCAAGACTAAGCTATCTATAAATGAATACATCATCATTTATACTCAGTTCAAGTCTAACTGAATTCTAACAAAATCTCTCGTCCAATCATCAAGCTTCATTCTTCCAGCTCAGCTTGAGCTCCAACTTTTTTAGCTTGATTCTTCTTCCTCTTCCTCACATAAAACTGCTTCAGCTTATTAATACCCTTCCTTCGTCACAAATCTTGCCCTTAAGCGCATATGAAAAAAATTGATACTGGAGCTCCCCAACTAGTATCCAAGTGTTTTCATGTATTGGCAATCCGACCCACTAGATCAAAAGCTCAAGGTAATCTCGATCATTATAGCGTGTGTCCACCACCTCTTCAGGCTGAATAACTAAACCATCCACATCAGTCAACTATGATGGTAAAGGAAGGACAACATGATTGGATCCTATCACCGCCTTCAATTGTGAAACATGAAACATCAGGTGAATTTTATATTCCAATGGTAAACATAAACGATAAGCCACTTTGCCTATGCGTTCCATAATCTCAAATGGGCCAAAATACTTGGCAGAAAGCTTCTGGCATATGCTCCTTGCCACCGACTTTTGTCTATATAGTTTTAGCTTCCAATATACTTGTTGACCCACCAAAAACACTATTTCTCGTCTATGTTTGTTGGCATTGTTCTTCATCAAGTTGCTGAGGATGCTCCAAGTGATTCTTAATATCATAAAACATTGCATCTCTCTTTTGTAATACCACTTCCAATTCTTCATTAGCCGTAGACCTCCTCTCAAAACAAATAACCCTGGAGGATCTCTACCATACGTTACTCTGAAAAGTGTTGTTTTAAAAGGTGTATGGTATGTAGTATTGTAACAAAGTTCAGTTAATCCCAAGAACTTATGCCATGTACATGTATGTGTTGAACAAAAACACCTCAGATACGTCTCAAGGCATCGATTTAAGGCATCGGTTTAAGACCTCGGTATGACCGTCTATCAGAGGATGGAAAGATGTACTATACTTCAAGTGTGCCGGATAAACGAAAAATTTCCTTTCAAAAGTCACTTTGGAACACTTTACCATAGTCTGACACTATGGACTTAGGGAACCCATGTAATCGAACAATCTCTGCCACAAAGCATTTTGCAACAACACTTGCGTGAAATGGATGTTTGTGAGCGTATTTGCTCAATCTATTGATCATCACGAACAAAAAATAGTAATCCTATGAAGTAGGAAACCCATTTACAAAGTCCATTGAAATGTCATCCCAAATTTGCACTGGTATAGGCAACGGCTGAAGGAAACCCGCAGGTGCCGACGTTGAATATTTGTGATTTTGACACATTGAACAAGCAGCCACATATAGTTGAACTCTGCGGAACATGCCTTGCCAATAAAACCATTGTTGAACCCTCTTAAAAGTCTTTAAAACCCCTGTGTGCCGTCCTATTAAATCCATCATGGCACTCAGCAAGAATCAACGTAATGAACTTAGATGATTTTGGTATCATCATGCTCTGTTTAAAGCATATTTTTTCATGCTAAATCGTAAAACTTGTCTATCTATAGTACTATCCTGCACCTGACTGATCCACTTTTGTATCTACTCATCTTCCTCTATTTCTTTGTAGATATCTTCAAACTGTATCACTGTAGGTAATGTTATTGCAAACAACGTGATAGAAGACAACTGAGACTCCTTAGAAAACATTCTTGAAAGACCATCTGCTGCAGTGTTATCAACTCCTCTCTTATAGACAATATCAAACTCATAACCCAACAACTTGATCAACCACTTCTGATACTCCATGTTAACCTCTCGCTACTCCAACGAATATTTCAAACTTTTCTGATCAATATGCACGGTGAATCTCCTTCCTAACAAGTAGTGTTTTCATTTTCTAATTGATAGAACCACATCCATTAGTTCTCTCTGGTAAATCGGCTTCAGTTGTTCTCTTGCTGACAAACTGTGGCTGAAATATGCAATAGGTCCGCTATCTTACATCATTACTGCCCCTAGTCCAAATCATGATGCATCAGTCTCAACAACAAACTTCTTGTCTAAATTGGGTAAAGCCAATATTGGCGTTGTTGTTATAATTGTCTTGAGTTTATCGAATGCCTCATGAGCTTTGTCTGACAAGGCAAACATAACTTTCTTCAGTAGGTCTGTTAATGGTCGTGCCAATACTCCATACCCTTTTACAAAGCACCTGTAGTAACCAGTCAACCGCAAAAACCCTCTTAACTGCTTAATAGTCTTCGGCATAGGCCACATTTTCATACCTTCAGTTTTACTATCCTATGTTGTCACTCCAGCTGCTGAGATCACATTGCCAAGGTATTCAATTTGGTGATGTCCAAAACTGCACTTCTTCCTATTTGCATATAGCCCTTTAGTGGTGAATACTGTCAAAATCACCCTAAGATGCTGTAAATGTTCTTCCTCAGATGTACTATGAATTAAAATGTCATAGAAAAAACGAGCACAAACTTCTCAAGGTATGGACGAAATATATCATTCATGAATGCTTGGAATGTGACTGGTACATTTGTCAAACCAAATGGCATTACTAAAAAATTCGCAATGACCATGGTTCTAAAAGCTGTTTTTTCTACATCTTGAGGTTTCACTTTGATCTAATGATATCCTGCAGTTAAATCTAATTTGGAAAAAATTACTGCTCTGTTCAATTCATCTAGGAGCTGGTCAATGATAGATATGGAAAACTTATCTGCCACTGGCCTGATTAACAACCCTTTAGTCCATGCATAACTGCCATGTATTGTCTTTCTTCTTGACTAATAACATGAGACTAGAGAAGGGACTTCAGCTTGGTTGAATGATTTCCTTCCTCAATATCTCTTCAACCAAAGCTGTCATCGCTTCTTTATGTGTCTGCGGATACCAGTAGGGTCTTACACTAATAGGTGATTTCCCATGTTTAAAGAAAATCACATGCTCATTCCCTTTTATAGGAGGTAAACGTGGAGGTATAGAAAACACTCTCTCATATGTTGTTAACAAATCTTCCGTCGTCTATGTTATCGGGTTATTGGACTGCAATGAATTCATTTGAGGGTAACAAACAATTCATCAAGATCCCAAATTTTGTCCTGAGACGTATTGAGATACATGAGAGAGAACGAGCTGAACCATGTAAGTCTTCTTCACCCCACCAATTTTTCTCGTTTGCCCTTATACATGAAACTCATCTCATGTCTTTCCCAATCCACTTCACAAACCCCCAACGTTCTTAACCATTGAACACCTAACACAATATCCACCTGTCCCAGATCTAGAGATACACAATCAATACAAAATTTCAACCCTTGCAGCTCTATCTGTAGTTGTTTGCAAATCCCAAATCCATTTACTGTAATTCCAAACATTTTGTGTTTCCTTTTCTTTAAAATACATCTTATCTTTTTATAACCTCAATATATACCAATAATTAAACAAAGCAAAACATTTATTAAATATATATCAGTATAACCTCCAAGGGTTCTTACTAGTGTGAATCTCTATTACTTTACTCTGAAACCAGGTCCACATTTCTTGATGGGAAATAGCATGTGCTTAAAGATGAGTTATGTTTAAAGAAAACATCTTCTTTGTCTAACAGATGTCTAGATACTGCTTTGTTCACCATCCAAAATACTAGTTTCATTCTGGTACCAATGGATAGCATACCGCCGATCAGGACACTACACAACAAACTGCGATCGGATCCCGCTACATATACTCTTTTTGGGGTCTCACTGCTTTAAATTTCAAGGGCTCTAGCGATTGAACCAACATTTCTGCTTTAACTTTTAAGGACTCTAGCCATTGTAATGGTTTCTCTCATTTTTTTGAGTTTAATTGAATATAAATTATTTAGCCCAAGGAAAGTTTCGTATAAACTTATGGAAAACTAGGAAAAATATTATATTTACACGGTTCTATATATGCCCCTTTGGTCACATTGTTGTTTTTTTTTTTGGTACCACTCACACTGTAACAATAAAATGTAAAATTAGTTTTACTAAATAATTACTCAATAACATATGAACTACCTAAAAAACAATTGGTATTTGGCTTTTAATTTAAAAGTTTTGAATACTTGATTTATAAGGAACACAAGAAAAAAAAACATACAACAGTAAAAAAAATCATTAATTAAAAGAGAGAAAAAAGAAACATATATGATTTGTTCTTGTTCTAGTTCTAGGCTTGAAGCATGTAGCATAAACCTAGATCGAAGAAACAAAGTTCTCCGTACACAGCACTGTTCTATGGTGTTCATCACTGACTTGCTCCAAAAAATTATTAGGTGGCACATTTCTTCTGGGGTTAAGATTATAAGCTTCAAGAGCAAGCTTCCAATAGTTTGTGGGTAAACAAGCCATATTTGAGGTGTCAACTGTAAGGATCATTTCCCACTTCACACTCGGATCTTCTTGTTGCAAACACCAAACTTCCACATTGGGATACTGTAGGACATCAGAAAGGCATAAACGATCTCTTAGGCTCCATAATGTGTACACAGTTTCACAGTATTTAGAGTAGGAACGCGGTAATAACACATCACGAAATTTTTCAGTGTGAAGATCTATGGCTCCAAGCGTCGGGGAGAAAGTCGGGCCCCTATAGTGTAATTTTTCAGCCAAAAAAGTGATCCATTTGCAAAGACTGGTAATTTATCATCGCTAAGTTCATCGTAAGTAAGAGGAAAACAAATGTATTGTCGTTCACCACTGTGAAGGTTAAGGACTTGGGTCTTGACAATAGTATCACCCCCAGAAAATAAATACATCAAGATTACTTTGTATGCGCCTGTAACCATGTCTCTTCCAAATCCCACACTAACTGGCAACTTACCCGCCCAACCTAAGAAAAATCAAGCATTTTTCGTAATTAATCAATATTAAATGTATTTTTTATTATGTAAAAACTAATAAATAAATGTTTTTTTAATTTTGAAAAAAGTTTATAAATAGAAATGGTTCGTACGTACCTGAACAACCTGTATACTCTCGCAAAAGCTCAGAAGAAAGAATCCGGATTTTTCTAGTAGCCGGGTTAATCAGATAAATGTATCCTAAATCGTAGATGCAGACTAAACCGTTGCAGTGCCCTATTATCCAACCAACATCATTGGTCGGATATGGATGTGGAAACTTGTAAGTATAGATAATTATTTTGTCGTGCTCGTGATGATTTTTTGAAATATTCTCCAAATATATGGTTCTTGAATAACGATCCATAGACATTTCAACTCGAAGAACAAAGAGTTTTGTATTTGACGACCTAGCCAGACGTTTCTTGGCCAGATAGCTAGACTCGATCATTGTTTTCCATTGTTTCGACACGGATTTGAATCTATAGAGGGACTTCTCAGGAAGACGCTCGAGAAACTCGAGCAGCCAGCCTTCTGAAACATGATCCTTTACAACTTGGACGACACGAGGTCTTTGTCTTTCATCCTGTTTGTTGCGTGAGTTGTTCTGACGATCTTCCTCTTGTCGTATTATTTTGTACGCTTCTTCCAAACTTGGTAGAGGGATCCGAGATGTTACTTTTGAGCGCACCGTCTGAAACTTGTGCCCATCCAGTCCATACAAGAATTGGTGAACCATATCATCTTCACGTTCTTTCTCTTGTAAAGAAGCCAAGTCACATTCACAGTGCCCACACTTGCATACATGCAACGGTCTATAGTAAGTGTCCATGATTTTGGTGAGCTGGCGGTAATAAACTTCTACAGGCCTTCCACGCTGTTTACAGTTCGCCAATTCTTCTTTTATCTTTTGTCTACGAGGTCCATTGGTGACAGATAAATGCCTCTTCAGATGTGAGAGGCCAGGAGGAACAGGAATTTGTGTGTTGGTCCTCAAAGTTCCCGGAGTAGTTGTGTTCGGCTCTCCCATTAAGAAGACAAATAAATTTTATAAATTATTTTTATGCCTTTAGATTAAAGAAACAAAGTCAAACAAGCATTGTTTTTTTTTTATGTTAGTCTCTGTCTCTCTCTCTATATATATATATTTTTTTCTACATGTTTACTATCTTTTATTTATAATTTTTATTATCTCTATAGTTAATATATTTTAACTATAGTTGTTACATGATTCTTTCCTTCCTTTTTACATATACAATTCAGTGAAATAATCTGTAACATTTTATGTTAGACTCTATCTACATAATTGATATCTTCTAATTATAGTTGTTACTAATCTGTAATATTTTATGATAGCTTCTATCTATATAGTTGATATCTTTTAATTATAGTTGTTTTTTTTCTTTAAGTTATAACTGATATTATTGATTCTCTTCCTTTTTGCATATAGAAGTTGGGAAAATAATCTGTAATGTTTTATATTAGCTTATATCTATGTATGATTGATATAGTTATATATTAATGTTATTTGATTCACTTCTATCTTCTTTTTTTTTATGTTCAACTCATAAAATTAATCTGTTATATTTGTTTCTATAGTTGTATTTTAACATCTGTTTGTATAGTTGGTTTTTAAGATTAGGTGTTAATCTATATTAATTAATTTGGCTTTACTCTCTTCTCATGTTGCCGCCTCAGCGAAGGAGCTTCCAAAACACGACACATGACAGTCATGTAAACTAGATTCAATTCTTTATTAAATGGTTGCACGTAATTTTGCGGATACAAATAATCTCTATATATTTTTTTCTACATGTTTGCTATCTTTTATTTATAATTTTTTATTATCTAAATAGTTGATATTTTTTTAACTGTAGTTGTTACATGATTCTTTCCTTCCTTTTGCATATACAATTCAGTGAAATAATCTGTAACATTTTATGTTAGACTCTATTTACATAATTGATATCTTCTAATTAAAGTTGTTACTAATCTGTAATATTTATGATAGCTTCTATCTGTATAGTTGATATCTTTTAATTATAATTTTTTTTTTCTTTAAGTTATAGTTGATATTATTGATTCTCTTCCTTTTTGCATATAAAAATTAGGGAAATAATCTGTAATGTTTTATATTAGCTTATATCTATATATGGTTGATATAGTTATATACAAATGTTATTTTATTCCCTTTCTTTTTTTTTTTTATATTCAACTCACAAAAGTAATCTGTTATATTTTATGTTAACATCTGTCTGTATAGTTTTTTTTAAACTAGGTGTTAATACAAAATAATTTATCATAAATAAAGAGATAATATAAAATTTAGCAAAAGAATGTTTGCCAACAAGTGGAATAGAAAGTATAATGCTTTTTTTAATGAAATTTGTTTTGATTATTTTTTTCTTTGAAAGATTTTTTGGTGACAAAAACTAAAAAAAAATATTCTATTCCCATTAAAATTTTATTAATGTTTTTATTAGAAAAATTTCTTAGGATAATTTTTTTTTAATTTTTTTCACCAAATAGCCCCCAATGAATAAAATGACCAAAAGAGGTTTCATTAAATTGTAAATATACATTTATACCACTAGGGTTAACTAATCTAAACTTAAAGTTAATAGTTAAAGGGGTGATGGTTAAAATTTTAATAAATAAATAAATATTAAAGTTTTAAAATAAAAATGTTTAAAACAGTTTCAAGAAGTCTTTTTAAATTTCAAAAAAAAATCAAAAAATTTCAGAAAAAAAGTTTATAAGAAGTTTGAATTTGAAAACATATAATTTGAAACTATAAAAAATATTTCTTATTTCTTATTTTAAATTATTTATTTATATTTTTATATCTATAAAACAAGGAGTAAAACGATCTTTTGCTTCTTTAATGAAATTTCTTTTGATCATTTTTCTCGTTGAGAATTTTTTTGGTGACAAAAACTAAAAAAATTATTTGAGAGAATTAACGTTTTTATTATATAGATTATTTGAAAAAAAACATAAATAATAAAAGAAAAAACTAGTAGTGTAATTAGATATATCTGATTTATTAAGGTACTATTGTAACTAATTGTTGTAAGAATTAACTTGAAGCGATGCAACCGACATGTATGAAACTTACTTCTTAAATCATATATAGAGATGACATCTTGTGATATCTCCATTCCGAACAATGGGTCCTCCTTAAGCCATTACAACCTCAAGTGTTGGCTCAAAGCAAACCCATGTGGTTAACATAAGTCAAGCAATGCAAATGAAGTCATGTTCTTGACTGAAATGAGACTTCTAGCTCAAACCAAGAATTCACAAACGAGATCAAGTGTAACCAATTCCTGGTGAGAAGAAGCTTTCTCTGAGTCCAAAGACCCAGTAAGATCCCCAAGTCATCATTCTTCCATGAATCTGTTATGAATGTGAATAGCAATACTCTGTTATTGATGTAAGCGTATCTCATACAACTTGTAACTTAAAGATATGTAGACTTCATAACGGTCAGAGCAGACTCATGAAGTCAAGCTGATATCTCAGATACAATTTGCATAATTAGAAAATAATCATTCTATAATATTTATAGTTTCAGTTGTAAAATTATCATCTTCATAATCTTGTCTTCGTGAGAATCAATCCAGCTCAGCAACAGGGCATTAGGGCAAGGTCCCTTAGATTTCATGACATCAATCTAGCAAGCAATTAATCGTTTCAAACTTGTATTTCTTCATCAACTCAAAGATACCAACATCCTACACTAACATCACAAGTAATACTAGAGAAACTTCTAACACCTGAAGAGGCGTGTGTGTGACAGTGTGAGGATGATCACATGGCCTTGGCTGGAAATGAATGAATAAGAGCGGTTAAATCAGAGTTTCTTCTCAGTTAGGCCCATTAAGCCTTATTTTATTTTGGAAATATAACATCGTGGCCCATTTAAAGGCCATTAATCTAAAAGTGTCATTTTCTACCTAAACATTTCGAGCCTTTTTATACCCAAACAAATCAGAAGTGCAAAATTATACTTAAACTAAGATTTTTTTAAAAAATTTTCAACCAAACTTCAGCATGTAGCATAAAAGCTACCTTGACTAACATCATGTTAGTCAATCGTTATGTTACATAAAACAACATCGTTTTGCATTGAAATTTTTTTTATAAAAATTGCATTTTCTGGGATTCAAACCATGGTCTTGCGAACATAGAACAAGCTCACTTACCATTGTGCTATAACACTTCAATTATATTCTTATTAGATTGAAACATCTATATTTTGATTTGTATATTCTAAGATTTTTTTTTTCTTAAAAATCAAAACTTAACTTTTAAATTAAACAATTTACTAAATCAAAACTTACAAAATAAACAACGTACTAAATCAAAACTTAAGTTTTAAAATAAACAATGTACTAAATAAAAATTTAAGTTTTGATTTTTAAGAAAAATATAATCACTATTATATATAGATTTTAAAATGGGAAATTTGTTCAAATAGACATTTTAAAGTTTTCGTCATAAAAATAGATCACAAAGAAAAAAATGACCAAAATAAACATTTTTATTTTAAAAAAAATATATTTATTTTTTAATTTTAAACCTCACCTCCAAAATCTCACCCCATAACTCTAAACCTAAGTCTAGATTAGTTAATCTAAAATGTATAAATGTATATTTACACCTTTAATAAAGTATTTTTGCTCATTTTTATTTTTGAAGTCTATTTTGGTGACAAAAACTTTTTAGGTCTATCTTAGAGTATTTCTCTTTTAAAATTTAAATACTTAAATTAGCTAAATATTTGAGAAATGTCGTTTTTAAATTAGATTGAATAATTCATGATATATCATTTTTAGTTTTATTACATGTGTAAGGGTGTAAAAACTTGAAATATATAACTTATAGATGCAATTATAATTTGTAATAAATAGAATTTGTAAACAAAAAATATTTTTTTCTTAGAACATACAAAAGCAAAATATAGATGTTGTCAATCTAATAAGAACAAAATAGAAGTGTTGTAGCACAATGATAAATGAGCTTGTTCTATGTTTGTGGGACTACAGTTCAAATCCCAGCCAATGCAATTTTTAAATAAAATTTTCCAATACAAAACGATGTCGTTTTATCTAATATAATGGTTTAAAATAAGTTTTTATGATACGGATTGAAGTTTTGAGTTGAAAATTTAAATAAATACTTAATTCATGTATAATTTTACACTTATAATTTGTTTGAATATAAAAAAACATGGCACGAATTGTTGATGTCGAAAATAACATTTTTCCCGATGACATTGTCATATTACGGGTTTAACCCTTGGTGGTCCACCAGGAGCATTAAAGCGCAAACGCATAAAGATCAACAAAGGTGTCAATTTTTTATTTGGAACATAGCTATCTGAGGGCATCTCCAACCCAACTCCATTTTTTCCTCCGAATGGAGTAAAAGGGAATATGGAGTAACAAATGCTCCAACCCAACTCTATATCTCACTCCATTTTGAAGTTTTACTCCATAATAGAGTAATCTATTTTTTGTTTGTTCATGACTTCATTATAGAGTGAAGAATGGAGTAGGGTTGGAGCACTTTTACTTCATATCTACTTTTACTCTATTTTGGAGTAAAAAATGAAGTTTTACATTGGAGATGCTCTGAATACATTTTATCTTCATTTTAGGGTCATGTATTTTCGAAAGGGGACCAATTATGTTTTAGGTTTTATATGCTTCAATCATACACTTCAGTTTGTATACGTTTACTTCAGAACTGAAAATTATGATAAGTCAATCAATGTAACTTCAAGAACCTGTACTGTCATAGATATGAATAAAATGAATATTTTAACAATTTTCTATTAGTTTTTATCTCTTTTTTTTCGTTCTAGAAAGTTCAAAAACTTTGAGTTCATAATCTTCTACCATACATATATATTATATATATATATATATATATATATATATATATATATATATATATATATATATATACTTGTTCAAACGGTGTAGTAATTCTTATAAAACATGAATTATCTCTATACAAATATCACATAGCATTTTTATATAGAATGAAAAAGAGCCAAATAATGTAGCTTATTTTCGCACCTACAATATCTTCTTTGATTGGTTATCAATCAGACGTGGGTTTATGTCTTATCTTTACACAACACTAAAAACTTTTCAGCTGTAAGATTAGTCACGAGAAGGTGTCTGCAAGCCTTTTGCTTATAAACTAACTAAGTTCCCCAAAATATATCCAAATAAAAACACTTAACTCCAAAACCGGAAATCAAGTGGGTTTTGAGTTTGCATACTTGTATAAATAGAGCCAAAACCACAGTCTCTTCTTCCATCAAACCTTATCCTCATTAGATATTTCTTCTCTCATTTTAAGCAAATAAAAGATTTTTGTATAGTAAAGAAATGGAGGAAACCAAGGAGAGAAAGATCGTAGTAGCAGTGGATGAGAGCGAAGAGAGCATGGAAGCTCTTTCATGGAGTCTTGATAATCTTTTTCCTTATGGTTCCAATAATACCCTCATCCTCCTCTATGTCAAGCCACCTCTTCCCGTTTACTCGTCCATTGATGCTGCAGGTTAGTCTCGTTATTACACAATATATCATTTGATTAAACTACCCCTATGTACTTCTTTCAACTTATGGATTTGTGTTTCGTCGACTTTCTAGGGTTTATAGTGACCGGAGATCCTGTTGCAGCCTTGAAAAAATACGAACACGAGCTTGTTGAATCAGTCATGTCTCGATCTCGGAATGTCTACCAAGATTTTGAGTCCGATGTAAGCTTCTTCCTAAAAAATTTGGACAAGAAGTAGAATACAAAGTAACTAAAGGTATTGGTATTGTGCAGATTAATATAGAGAGAAAAGTTGGAAGAGGAGATGCTAAGGAAGTTATATGTAACGCAGTTCAGAAACTTAAGGCTGATATGTTAGTTATTGGCACACATGACTATGGCTTCTTCAAAAGGTAAGACCTTAATTAATCCTTTAATTATTCTTGCTTAATATGTTATACAGTATGGTTATTAATGTGATTTATGTATATGTTTCGTCGATAGGGCTTTGCTAGGCAGTGTGAGCGAGTATTGCGCCAAACAAGTGAAGTGTCCTGTGATTATCGTGAAGAAGAATATGCCCCAAAATAATTGAGCTCAAAGTCATCACTCTTATGATTGTGTATGTTTGAAACAATTGATGTAACAGTTGAATCAATCTTCGTATGCAATAATGTATTTATATAGGGAAATTTGGAAAAATGTAACTTACATGAGATTTTAATTTGAAAATTACACCCCTATTTTAAGTTTTTTTTGAAAAATATTCTTTTGTATATATGAATTTACTAAAAATATCCAATCTGAATATTCAGTATTATTATCAATTTTAATCATCAGAATTTATTTAATATTCAAATATAAAATTTTAACAAGAATATAAGACTTTTTTAAAATAAATAAATCTTTATAATATATATACAACTAGAGTCGGCCCGCGTGAAGCGCGAAATATTTATATTCGTTGAATTTTCATTTAACATTTATTTTTACGTTTGATTGTATATTATGAGTCAACTATTATTTTGTAGTTTTCTTTTATTTATTGTATCATACCTTTCTAGTGGAAAGAGTTATGTGATAATATTCATCTCGTCTTCAGTATGATTGATTATGTTTGATAATACGATTCTTGAAATAATTTCAATGGGTATATGTTCATTTTTTGGCAGTGTAAATATTTTAGTATTCTAATTTTATTTATGATTACTATAATTTGCAAAATTTGAGTTGTTTTTATTTATTATTTAGAATTTTCTTAGAAATTCTTGTTTTAGATGATGCAAAACAAAAAAACTACCTTAAGCTACGAAGCATAAAACTCAATAATCAATTATTATTATTTAGAAATATAGATATTTATTTGAGTATATGTTATTATATATGGACACCAATAAAATTATCTGAATAACCAATAGTAATTTTAAATGTAAGGTGTTATTGATTAGTTTTGGAATCTTTATTATATAAGTAATTTCTATGGTAAAATGGACTAATTTTTTTTTATTAATTTTTTGAAAAGATATATTTTTAAATTTGTTACATTTTTTGTTTCTTTACTATGGTAGAAATATTTAAATATCAATTGTTACTATTTAGAGATGTTAAAAATATTATTATTTACATTAAAAATATCAATTTACTATTTAGAAATATATATTTATTATTTGCATTTGTGTATTTTATTATATTTAGAGGCCAAGTAAACTATTTTATCTTGATAATTCATTATAACTTTAATGTAAGTGTTATTGATTAATTTTTGGAATATAAACAATTGACTTTAATTATTATTTTCAAAAATTTTATTTTAATTTGTTATAATTTTATTTTTTTTATTTAATATTTGCTTTTGTATATTTTTAAAATGTTATGCGGTTCATGCTACATTCTTAACTATGTTTTATGAGATGAATCTTGAGCTTTGACTCTAAAAGACAAACATATGTAGTGAATATTGGTGTAGAATAAAGTTTCGAGTTTCTATATAAAACAGTTTGGTGTAATTAGCAGAAAATCCGAGTTCCTACGTCTCCAATAAAAAAATTATGTATATATATAAAGTTCATTCATGGTCACTGACCGAAAAAAAAAATTCATGGTCACTGAAAGAGAAATCAGGAAACATACATGGCGGCCCGCCGTGTCAAATTCAGTTATTTTAGTTTATAGCTAGAGTTTCGAAAGTTAAGTTGCAACTATATACACATGCTTGAATACATAATTCTAAAATATAAAGATCTAAATGATGACGAAATTTTCTAGCATCTCAATCTTTCACAGAGTTTTTGGCAAATATCCATATATTAATACAATCCAAGTATAAGGACTCCATGGCTGCCACCCAAGGTGCTGTTCAGAACGAATATAATGTTGATTTCACATCTCATAGTCAGAAAGAAGAGAGATTCGATGCTCAAACTTGAGAGTTATATATTAAGCAAAATGGAGTTGTAAAACAATGTTAATATGATCATGCTAATGATAGGATCTTAACGCATAATGAGTTACACTACCTCCAAAATGCTAGCTACTGCCGTACGTTCATCACCACATTACCACCATTCCCCAGATTTATCTGAACTTTATAAAACGGTGATCCTCCAACTTGGACTTGATAAGAGACAATCATTATTCATCACCATAATGAATAATGAGCATAAACAAAAAAATATTAAACCAAAACTATACATACATGATCATCTTTAACATCATAACCATAAAGAAAGTTTTATCCTTTCAGGGATATGAGCAGTATCTCCATCTTTTTTTTTTGGGCAGCCACCTTGTTAGAGCCACTAATATCATTACCAAGCGATATAATTTATTTTTCTTCTTCACTAACTATCTTTTTAACTGATTCTATGAAAGGTTTACTTTTTCATTTTTCAACTTACTCACCGCAACTCGTCCTTGGCCTCCGCCTCTTCACGGCTGCTTTTCTTACTCCGCTGGAATACATGTTGTCATTACTCTTACTCTATTTCTTGTTTGTAGGCTGATTCAGAGCTAAAACGTCAGTAACACGGCAGCAACGATAGACTCTACGGCGAAGATCCGACATATCTTAGACTCTATGCAATTGAGACATGATAGCAAGAGCCTGATCATTATAGTCCTCCTCCGAAAACGATGGTCTGGCTCATGTCAAATTTGGACAGCTATGTGAGATAGAACCGGAGATTGATTGTCTCATGAGAGTATAAATTTGGTAATTTAGGGTTCACAGGTTTGGTTGCGGTGAGGATGAGGGTTATGAGATGAAGCTTACATTTTTATAGCTAGAGAGCTACCCCTTCAGAAGAGGTAAATGCATTGAATCAGTAAGCGTGGTTGAACTGGGTCTAGGGAGTTAAGAAGGTCATAAATAGCGTTGAATCAATGCATCTCGTAAGCATTCGAAGGATAAGAACGAAATATGAAACGGCGCACGATGATTCGTATCACTCAACCTTCAGAAACTCCATTACTGGTTTTCTCAAAAAAAGAAAAAAACTCCATTGCTGGTTTAGATCATTAGATACCGAAGAAGATGAACCCTTATTTTTTATGTTTTAAGGAAGAACACATTGGTCTCTCTTTATCGGGTTGTAATTATGATTGATTTTAAGGAAGCACACATTGGTCTCTCTTTATCCGTCTCGATATTGTGATACTCGCGGATACCCGTATTCGGATCCGGATCCGTAAAAATAATTAAAAAATAAAAAATTTATGAATATATATGACATATAATATTAATAAAATTTAAATATAATATTTAAAAAAATATTTTATGTATAAATACTAATATATCAAATATAATTATTAATAAAATTAAAAATTTAATATATTTTAAAAACACGGATCTGGATCCGGATATCCAGAATTAAAAATTAAGATATCCGGATGTGGATCCGGTTCGGACGGATCCAAAATTTTACTATCCGGATTCGGATCCGGTTCGGACGGATCCAAAATTTTACTATCCGGATTCGGATCCGGGCACTCCGGATATCCTATTTTCGGAGGAGATCCGGGACGGATCTCGGATCGAATCCGGATCCCGGATAATATGTCTCAAGCCTAGGTTTTAGTTCTCTTGAAACTTTTGGCTTGGTAGCCTTTTTAAATCTCAAGTAGTGCATTATTCGATATGACAAAACAACTCGTTTATATTATTAAATATAATTATAAATTGAAGCATCTGGATAAAGAAAAAACAAATCATAATTTTGATTTCATAATATTTTTGTTAGTTTTAAAATTTTAGATGGTAAAATAATATTTTTATCTCAAGATATATTATCTTAAACATAAAAAATTATATATTATTCTTAAATTTATATTTCAATTATTGAAATATCAAATCTGGATAAAAATGTATTCTCGTATATAATAAAGTGTAGTTTTCAAAAAATAAAAAGTACATATATTTTTCAAATTATCCCATATATATAATAGTGAGATATATCATATATTTATCAAGTTACCTTTACGTTTGTATTTCTGCTAAGAAACTACAAGATATGACTAATTCTGACACCATCAACAGATGAATTTATCTATATAATAAATTCCCACTTAAGAATAAAATAAAAATCACAGATTCTTTTTCATAGGATGAGTTTTTTTAAAATGACCATCCCTAAGAAATCCTAGTTACTTTATTTAATAAAAATATTTTGGCATCACTACTGATTCACTTCATATATCCGTAGAGAAAAAATAACAACTTTCACCTAAAAGATCAGTTTGGTTCCAAAAAATATTTTGGAATCATTAATAAATTATATAATCGATATATAATATATATAACTAGAGTTTGATCCGCGGACGCGCACGGATATTAAGTTCTACAAATATATAAAAATATAAACACACGAAAAATCTTAGTGTACTGTTTTACATATATATTTCGTTACTGTATCATGTAGAATTTTGATTTTTGTACTATCTAGGTTGGATCAGTTATGTAGCCAGTATCAATAATTATTTTATTAAATAACACACCAATTATATTTATAATTAAATTAAATTAACTTTAAAAATATATTATTACCTATGAAATTTATATTAAGGCAGAACTCTCAAATGGTTTTTTAAGTTTTTGTCACAATCATAATCTCCAAGAAAAAAATGACTGAAATACATTTTTTTATTTTAAAACTTTTACTATTTTTTTTTAATTTTAAACTTCACATCCAAAACCCCACCCCATAACTGTAAAGCATAAGTCTATATTAGATAATCCAAGAGATATAAATGTATATTTACATCTTTAATAAATTATATTTCGGTCATTTTTTTTCTTGAAAACTATTTTGGTGACAAAAAAATTTTTAGGTAAGGTATTTCTCTTAATATTATACAAGTGAATTTTATGTTGTTACTGAATGTATAACTTTAAAATTGTAACTATATATTTTAAAAATTGATGTTGTATATTTAGTTAGAATCATACAAAAACATTTAAAAACTTGATAATTATAAGCAGTACATAAAACTAACTTTTGTAAGTAGCAATTCAGATACAAAATTATTGGATCATACTAATTCAACCCATTAAGTTTTGTGATTTGAATACATGGAAAACATAATATATTTGTTTTGAAAGATTTGATAATAAACGTTCTTTTATTGTTAAAAGAATATAAAGCAGTATATTCGTGACTTAAATAATATCGACGTGATTAGAAAGGATTAAATTTCGTCCATTAATTGAATTAAGATATTTGGTTAATAATAGTTGGTTTGTTAGCTAAATAGGACGTGATAGGCGAGGTGCTTTTAACAGAATATATTGTTTAATAGTTTAGATTGCTTAAATATAGGAAAGATTTTTTATTGATTTCAAAAATATACGAAATTATAATTTTAAATTTTGTGAATAGAAAATATCTATTAATATGCTTTAATATTTTGACTCATTTTAATAGATTATCTAAATCATCACAAACAATTTGTAAATATAAGGAAGAAAAAACCAAGAAACTCAGAAATGTAACAAAAATAATGAACGAAAACATGTAATCATTTGATTTTATATTATTAATTGGTTTATTTGATTAAGTTGAAAATACCAAACCGATAAATTAATGGCATTGAAACACGTACACAATTGGGATATAAAGTATATAATTAAATTTGGGATATATATGGTATGTTTTTGTAGATAAAACTAAACTGATAATTAATTGTCAAAAGAAAAACGGTATAGGTGATCTGCAAGGTAACATAAATTTTGGTAGTTTAGTAATTATGTTAAGAGTGTCTTTTAATAACGGCAGTGGCATTGAATTGTAATATTAGAAGAGAATTAAGGGTGATAACCGACTCTGACCATCATAAAACTTTTATTAATGATAGAAACTTATGTTACAACGATTATATATTCACGAGTCCGATTACAGTAACAAGGATTTGTATTTTATTAATGTATCTAAATCTAACCTATTCTTAATATAATTGACTATTCAACCGGTTCGGTTTATATAGTTAATAAACAAATCAAAATCGGACTGAAGCATTTCTGACCAGCATTTCTGATATATTAATACTAGGCATAAGTATTCGTGTATCCAATCAGTTTTGGTTGAGGGTTAATTCGGGTTCATGTTTTTTTGGGAGCATAAGTTTAGCCTCATTTAGGTATTATAAATATCTGATTTTTTATCGGTTCGGGCTTATTCAGATTTGGTTTGGATATAGTAGCATGCATATTGAAAACCTAATTGAACCCGTTTAAAATTTGGATTCGGTTCTATTTGGTTTATGTTATCGAAATACTTATGTGTGATTCAAAAAAATTAAACAATTTGTATTAACAAAGGTTTAATGGCATGATTAAAAAGTGGTTGTTAAGAATACTGAATAATGAAAAAAATTAAAACTTACACCTAACAACTCTATAAACGGGAAACATCAATTAATTTTAAAAATAAATAAAATAGGTTTAAATTTTGAAGAAAATTGAATTATAATAAATTTTTTATTAAATGCAATTGTCAAAACATAAAGTTTTTAGTATATGACTAACATACCACTTTACTTGTTTGAACATCAATAATACATATCATCAATAAATACAGTTTAAAATAATTAAAATGTATAAATAATCATAATTGTTAAAAATTAAAGTTACAAAAACACCCACTCGATTGCGCGGATCAAGGTCTAGTGAGAAGATTAAAGATTTGGACATCGGCAATTTAGATGAATCATTAAGTCCAAGCTATTGTTTTCACCATCAAAATATCTTTAAATGATATGTTTTTTTTTAAAAAATGATCTTTTTAATGTTTTATACAAAATTTTAATGTTATTTGATGTTTTTGCCCTTTTATATTTTTATTGTATATTTTTATTGGTTGGTTAGTTTTAGTTTCATAATTTTTTAATTTTTGTACAAAAACCTTTTTCCATTATTTTTTTGGAAATTTTGTTTCGAAAGTCAAAATTTCTTTTTAAATATATATTTTAAAAGTATTATTTTAAATTTTTAAATTTAAATCCTGAACCCCACATTTTCCAAAACCCTAACTCTAAATCTAAACCATGATTTTATCTTAATTAATCTTTGGAGGTATAAGTATTTTTCCTTTAATAAAAATTATTTTGGTAAGTTGGATTTTAGGAGGATTTTCATGTTTACTACATTATACTTATTGGTACCATTATTCATTTTTACTCACTAAAAAGACATTTTCACCAAATACATTCTTCATTAATAAACAAAAGACTCTTAGATTAATTAGAATCTTAAACTCCACATTCCAAAATCCTATCTCACCCCTTAACTCTAAATCTTAAGTCTTAAATTAATTAATCCTAGGGTTATAAGTATTTTTTCCTCTTAAAATGAGGAGAAAAGTGATTAAGGTAAATATGAAAAGTGGTAGTACAAATGCGGTATTATTTACAATTTTCCTTAATTTTATAATAAATGATTTTTACTGCAAACCTATATTATTTCTCATATATATTTATATTAAAATTTAACATATCTTTATTAATATATGAAAATAGGTCAATTAGCTGAATATTCATAAGAGACCCCAAAATTAAGACTATAGCCATTACACAATAACAAAAGATAGGATGTGACAATTGCACCACAATATTTCCCATTTTCTCTGTGCTAGCGCGTGAGGATGAGGAGAGAAGCTAAACTACATGTGTTCCATTCCTTTCTACCAAACTTATGGCATAGACATATTTTGTCAAATCTCTATCATAACTCAAACATGATATAATTTTACTCTAGCTAAGTTTCCACCATTTCTTTCAGTGGCCCGTATTTATTCTATCATATATTAATATATTATGCTCTATTCTTCTTTAAGGAAAAATAGACAAGACAAAGAAATACTTCATTCACGCATGGATCCAAGTCTCGGCATAATGTGTGGAAACTTATAACATAAAAGATAACATACAAAAATGTATTAATTTTTAGGTGAAGTAAACACAAATGGGATGGATGTGTTGGCCGAAGCTTGATTCAATAAAATATACAAGTAGCAGACGTAAGTTACTCGAAATTGAAGGAATTTGCTATATAAAAACTTCTTTGTAAAACATGTATCCAACAACCGCTCAACATTTCTATACTATATGCAATATAGTATACCAAACTGTGGTACAAAGTAGCACAAGAAACTGTACTATAGATTTTATGTATAGTGTAGAATTCTAAAAACACAACTGACTACCTATTAAGTTTCCTTTGTTATGTACAAAATAACCAGGCTTTGATTTATCGATTGGGAGAAAGTGCTGGCTGCAGGCAGAAGACACAAAGGATACACCTCTTGAACTTTATTAGGTGCTAATTGGCGAATTTTGATATTGAAGAACCGTATATAAATGGACTGATACATATCCTATTTGAAATGTTATTATACTAAAAATGTAATAATATAGATATGAATGTACGATAATAAGTGACACCACAAGCGTACGTCGTTGTTGCATAGAGGACATAAAAACCTAAATATTTGGTACGTGATGCGACTAACCATAGGGATAAGTATACTAAATAATTAAATTATAAAGTCTCGTTGTTTTGCCTATAAAAATATACACAATCAATAAAATTGAGAATTAACCACGGCTATAATTACATGAAACTAATACATAATAGTAAGCATTGTACAAAGCATACATAAATTCGGAAATATTACACAAGTTGAGCTTCACACCGAAGTAAAAAGGGGTTGCTTAGTAGAGCAACTGAGAACTGGCAACTTATAAGTAGCACCTAATTAAAGAATTAAACATTGGAGAGCGCATCCATTTGAAAGGGCTAATTTTTTGTGACCTCTATCCATCGCAAATTGAAGTAGTTGTTTATTCTTTTCCGCCCGTTGTTTTGAACCCTGTCTTATACAAACGCTCGTGCAAAAATAAATCTTGCATCCTATACAAGAATAGGAAATAAGTTATGTAACTACAACTATTTGGAAGGAAAAAAAAACTCCTAATACACTTATTGCCAATCCATGTAACATAAACTACAAGTTTAGACATTTTTCCATACTATTTAGTATTACTAGCTGTATAGTATAGCAAGTCTGATTTCAGGTAGACAGAGCATGCAAAATAAACAGCTCAAGGATGCACCAAATAAATGGATCTACATTTAAATCTTGTACCACTTTTAGTTAGAAATTATCCATACTATTTACTAGCGGTTTAGTATACCAAGTCCGGTTTCAAGAACACACAACCATATTTCGTTAACCACACTACTTACATTTACCATATAGTATAGATAATGCATGCATCATAAATAGCTTAAACACGCAAGAAAATAGATATAGATGGACCTACACTTAAATCTTGCACCATTTTTATTGTCAAATAACGTCATCATATTTGAACCAAATATAGCAAGTTATTATTACTATTAAATTCTATCTTATAGTGTAGGCATATAAAATCTAATAGAAAAAAAGGCATTAGTAAGTTTGTCTAGTAACCACATTAGTTTAGAACAAAACGCAATCATACTTTGTACAATATACTACTAAAATTTTCCATATTTTAGAGTCAGAGTATTCAAGCCGCATCATATATGCACTACCATAATATTTACCATATAATATAAACTGAGCATTCAAAAAATATCGCACGCACGCACGTAAATAGATATAGAATGATCAACACTTAAATTGTGAACCATGTTTAGTATCTTACATCGTCATCCGATATGATACAACTTATCAACTTATATTATAATCAGGGTATACCATGGACAATATATAGTTACACTGCCCATATATTATAGTCCGAGCATTCAAACCTTACATCACAACTATGCAACCACACATGAATATAGATCGATGACAATAAAATATGTAAACTTGTGTAAATACACAGCCGTATGCTTCAAGACACAACAATAGTTGGAAAACTATACTACTAGTCGTTGCCCATACAGATCATCTATTAGCGATAATCTTATAGTTAACTTGGGATCTAAGTTACAAGAATTATAATCTCTATCTAAGTTATTTGAGATAGGATTAGGATAGTTGGTTTCCTAATTAGTTTAGGAACTATAATATCTATATAAGAAGATGAATAGATGCATGTCTGTTGCATAGCTTATGAGTTTTAGAGATTGATTTGTGAGAGCTTAAGTTTTGAGTTATTTTCTTAAGCTAATAAAAAAGAGTTTTCTTACAGTATTTTGATTTCATACACTTGAGTTAAAACAATATTTGGTATCATCTCCCATATGGCGAGACGCATGCAGAGACGAGCTTGCATCTATCGAGAAGAGCAAGACATGGAACTTAGTTGATTTACCCAACTGAGCTAATGCGATTGGTTTGAAGTGGATATTCAAGATCAAAAGAAACTCAGATGGGAGCATAAAAAAATACAAATCGAGACTGGTTGCAAAGGGATATATTCAAAGACATGGCGTTGATTTTGAAGAAGTTTTTGCTCCGGTCGCACGTATTGAAACATTTAGGTTCATCATCGCAATAGCTGCTTCACGCGGTTGGGAAGTCCATCACCTGGATGTG
Organism: Moricandia moricandioides; assembly: GCA_905132885.1. Taxonomy (NCBI): domain Eukaryota; kingdom Viridiplantae; phylum Streptophyta; class Magnoliopsida; order Brassicales; family Brassicaceae; genus Moricandia; species Moricandia moricandioides. Next base: position 41,305 of record CAJHQQ010001306.1, read on the forward strand.
AAAACAACATTCATGCACGGTGATCTAAAGGAAGAAGTTTATGTAGCTCAACCCCAGGGTTTTGAAGTTAAAGGAAGCAAGTACGAAGTATACAAGCTACACAAACCCTTGTATGGTTTATAAAACAAGCTCCAAGAGCATGGAACGAGAAGTTGAATAAGCTTCTTGAAGAATTGGGGTTCGTGAAGTGCAAAAAAAGAGCCATTGTTGTATCGCAAACAAGAAAAAAGAGAGCTTGTTGTGTGTGTAGCCTATGTTGATGATCTTATCATCACAGGATCAAGAATGAAGTCAATTTGTGGAATTCAAAAAAAAAATGTCTGAAAATCTTTATATGAGTGATCTTGGGTTATTAATGTATTATCTAGGTATTGAGGTGCATAAAAGCAGTCAAGGTACTACATTAAACCAAGAAAACTATGCGAATAAGATCTTGAGTGAAGGAGGAAGGGATGACTGCAATCAAGTACATGCTCCAGTTTGGACTAAAATTTTCTAAGGCACCAGATGAGCAAGAACATTGAAGAAAAAAGTACAGACGTATGATTGGTTGCCTTCGGGTATCTGATACATACGCGACCAGACATCTCATTCTCCGTAGGTCTACTCACCGTTATAATGCACCAGCCTAAGACGTCCATGCTGCAGCTTTAAATCAGCGTCCTACAGTATTAAAAAGGTACTACTACATACAGACTTGTATTCAAGCGAAGTGATCAAAGGCGACAAATAGGATACAACGACAGTGGACACAACATGAAGAATTTATATATTTTGTTGTGTCCAGGAAACTTGATTCTTCCAAGAACAAGAAGTTCTTCATGTTTCAGGAAACTTGAATCAAGTTTAAAAGAAATGAGAGAACTGGTGAGAGTTCAAGAAATTGCAGAAGTTAAACTTCAAGCTTAAAGAGGAGAATGTTAGCGATAAGTTTAAAGTTAACTGGGATCTCAGTTACAAGAATCCTAATTGAAATAGGATTATGATAGTTTGGTTTCTTAATGAGTTTAGGAACTATAATCTCTATATAAAAAGATGAATGTGTGTTGCATAGCTTATGAGTTTTAGAGATTGATTTGTGAGAGCTTAAGTTTTTGAGTTATTTTCTTAAGCTAATAAGAAATAGTTTTTTTACAAATCTTTTGAGTTGATACACTTGAGTTAAAATAATATCATCCACAACCAACTATGGTGGTTACTATACTATTAATGTCTCACATATGGTATAGGCTTATCAGATCATTCACAAGTTTATAGCGATTATAATTACTACTAACTATATCCATATACCATAGTTAGATTATTCACAACCTACTTCACAAGCATGCACATACCCACAAATGTTAACAATACCAAATGTACAAGGTTGATATACTATTACCATCTCTTGTATAGTCTATTATTATCAGTTACAAAATACATTTGTTTTCCTCTCCTCCCACGAACCCATAAACTATGGTGAAAAAAACGCAGAAAACACGGACATTTTTAAACAGTTCATGTGTTCAAGATCCACACAAAAAATGCAATAAATTAATTCTGAATCAGAAATAAGTGTGAGAGATTATATTTTTGTCGCACCTCCCGTAACTGTGCCAACCAGATCTGTAAATGAAATGGTGTTTCTGATTTAATGTCGGTAAATACATGTTGGGCTGTTCATCAAAAGTGATGTTATGGCGTCTTATGCTATTCAAATCTAATTGGACTTCCCTGATTATTATTTTTTTTCTCTACAATCCCGTCGTCGTGAAGTTGAAAGGACCTCTGGAACACTAACTGTGGTATTCCAACTCTATGTCTCTCACAACAACCCTTATTCGAAAGTTTACCTTCTCCATGCTCCAAATAAGACTCATAGTTTCTCTCTCTAAATCTCTTCTCCGACGGACGCAAGAGGGTGACATTTAGTTTATGAGGGAAAAAAATTATACAACACTTTTCATCATTCCACGTACAATTAATGGTATTTTTGTCTACTTCACATAATATAAAGTATCATAGCCTATCATTGTAATGGGTACATACTTAATTTCCATTCTATTATGTATATGTTCCCAAATATTTCAAAAAAAAATTGAATCATTTTGAAATATACTAAAACTTATTTATTACAAAATTCTCGATAGTATCTTTTATTTAAAATTCTCAATAGAAATGGCGGCTACACGGTGTATATGCACGCCAATCTGCGTGAATGGTTGCTTTTTCGTGAGAAGAATGAGTGATGTTCCTTGTGGATTTGGTTCAATGGTGTTCTTGCCACTCTTGGATTTGGTTCTATGGTCTTGCCACTCTTGGATTTGTGGCAGAAAGAAGCAGAGATCTTGTTTTCAAGCCTCAACAACGCCGGCTGGACATTTTATCCATTAAATTTGATTTGATTCGTTATTCGTTTCGATTTGATCTATAAAATCCGGATATCCGTAAGTCGGCAATGCAAAACAAATACTAAAAATTATTATTCATTAGAAACGAAACAAACCATAAATACTAAAAATTTAGAACTGGATATCCGATCCGACATTATACAAATAGATATCTAAAAATAAATATAAATTTTTATATGTATAATTTTATTAAAAATATTATTTTAACATATCATTCTATTAATTTTATTTAAATTTACTTATAAAAATGATAATTTTCTAAATTTTTGTGTGTTTATAAGAAAATTTGATTACTTTTAGAAATTTATGGAACTTATAGTTTTATTAATTTTTATTTTTATTTTATATTATGTAAAAATAATTTTTGAAAACAAATTTGTAATCTTTTTAGATTTACTTCTATTAAATAAAATAGATGAAATATACGTAAATATTTGTAAATATCTTAAAAATCGGATATCCGTATTTTTTTGAAACAAATCAAATGAGAAAGTAAGATATGTTTTACAAAAAAAAAAAATCACAAATAGTGAAAATTACATGCTTAGTGGATAGTGTCCACCCCTATGCTTCACATGTTAAAGGACGAGGTTCGTCTTCTTTTCCGACAAGATCACTCATCTTCGTCGAGAATCTGCGTTTTTTTTTCCTTAGTTACTAAGATTGATCAAAGTTTAAAGCTTTCCGTCTGTCTGAGCTTGATTTCAGAGACTGGTCCAGCATCAGCCAACGCAGCATCCAACATCGGTAAAATCAAGTTTAAAGCTTTCCATTTAAAAGGTCATCAGATTGCTCGTAGATTCTGGAAAGACTATTATGCAAAGGTGCGATGACAAGGAGAGGTTTGCATAGTTCTTACCTTTATAACATTGTTATTATGTCTCATTCATTTAGGTTGATGCATATGACAAGGTGAGGTTTGCATAGTCTTCTCTCACATGATTCCTCAGCAACTGTCGCTTCGGAAACAAGATTGACATTCCATCTGCGTTATCATCTAGGCTTAACCAATTTCACCACCGGGAAAGGTAAAGTGAATCTTGCAGAAACCAATGTTCGTCCACGTGAGGTGTTCATTTGCAGCATTGTCACGAAGATGGGTTACGGCGGCGAAGGATTCAGATGGGTTTCTCAAACTAGATGGTTTCAACGTAACTCTTCTCGTTATGTATCTGATGTGTGGTTATGATTCATTTCAAGTTGCTAAATAAAGTATTTAAATGTGTGTATACTGTGCATGTTGTACGCAAAGAACTTTTAAACTCATGCTATGAAGTATGTGAACTATAGTTTGTCTGTAACTGTAACCGTGTGGGTCTAAGGCAAATAGTTATCCAGAAATCATCACGTGAATCATATTTTAGTGGAATGATGAAAGAATTTGAACATAAAAAGACAATTCGATCAAAACCTCTTCCTGATTTTGTCTCATCTTCTTGAGTGTCTCTCTTTTTTTTGTCTTTCTATTATAACCAACCTAGTAATGTTACAAACATTAAGGATCATTACAACTTCTATTTAAACACCAAATTTCTAGAGAGAGGAGTCTTAAGCCAAGACTTCTTTGATCTTCTTCTTCTGATCATCCGTGAGAGACGAAGGAAACAGAACCTCAAAAGTGACAAAGAGGTTGCCTTTCTTTGTGCTGTAGTGAAGTGGCATCCCTTCTCCTTTGAACTTCTTCACTTCCTTGGGCTTTGTAATCCCCTGTTCCACACACACCATATTCACTTCATCAGATGCTTAGTTTGAGTGTTTTGGGGGTGTATAGAGAATGTTAGTGTTACCTTGGAACCGATGTCAACTTCGTGATCATCCATGTGTTTGAATGATTTCTCAAAACCAACTAGCGCCTCAACCTGGAAGATGTAAATAGATAAGTTGTTGGTTTATGAAGTAGAGATACAAAAGATGTTCGTGGAATATTTAATGTACCAGTGTAATGTTGACGGTCATGTGTAGATCGTTGCCATCTCTCTGGAAACGGGCATGTGGTGCAGTTTTGATTCGGAACTGCCAAGTGTACAATGTCACAGTTACTTCTCTGATCTTGAATATAAATGAAACTTAGGGAAGAGGCTAACCTTAAGGTCACCAGGGTCACCGTCGAGAATTGGTTCACCATCTTCGTAGAAAGACACTTCCTGAAAGAAATTAGCGAGCGATAAGCTCACAGTGAAATGTAGCTTCTAAGGTTTACAATACAAAGGTGGTGTTGACTAGAGTTTAGATGCTTACTTCTCCGTCTTTCATTCCTTTCTCGATATCAACTGTGACAAAGTATCCTTCGCGTTCGTATTTAACATTTGGACATTTATCACAGACCTAAAACAGAGGAAACAAGTGGGGTTTGATACTGGACTGAAGAGGATGATTTGAGAGGAGAATCAGGCCTTACCTGCTCTGTCATCTGTTGGAACATTCCAGGACCAACTTGTCTGTGATAAACCTCATTCCTGCAGTTGCACTTTCTTTTTCCAGGAGCTGGTTTTATTACATTCTTCTCCCTCCATACCTGATGGTTTAAGAAACCAAATGTTAAGGCAAGTCATATCATGTGCATGTGTCTCAGAACCGAGTTACTCTAACCAAAACATTTCAAAAACGTAAAAAGTACTCACTAAGTTATGATTGCCAAGCATAATTGAACCATGATAACATCCCGAGAAGGAGGGAGCAGAACATACCTTGACAGAGCCTCCCATGTACAAATCTTCAAGAGTGGCCTCAAGTTCCACAATGACGTCATCACCCTTGACAACCTTCTCTTCTTCTTCCCTCGAACCACCACCAAAAAACCTAAGATACGCATTAACAATATCAGCACTGATAGCATTCTGTCACCTTCTAACACGATTGTAAAAAAAAAAGGCGAAATTTAGGAACTTTTGGCACTACAGCAAAGACCCTTAACATGACCAATTCATCCGTATATACTATCCATACATAAACAACACTCCATTTCTACTCTAAGATGAGTTAAAGAAGAAAGAAACTTACTGGCTAAAGATGTCCTGCATATTCATGCCCCCACCTCCACCTCCACGTCCACCATTAGCAGCATGCTGTTTAAGCCCTTCCTCACCATACTTATTATAAATCTCCCTCTTCTCCTCATCCGATAGCACTTCATAAGCTGTTTACACCAACACAGACACCATTAAGCCAACTTCAAAACGATCTATCAGGACAGGAGTCCATAATTAGACAGGAATATATATATACGGACCGTTGTTGATCTCAGCGAACTTGCGAGTAGCTTCCTCGTTTCCTTGATTCTTATCAGGATGATACTTCAAAGCGAGTTTTCTATAAGCTCTCTTAATCTGTTCGTCAGACGCACCTTTAGGAACTTGCAACACATCGTAGTAGCTCTTCCTGAATTTCGAAACGCATACACACAACGTTATGACATACATACAAAGGATTCACATGTCTGAACAAGAAGTTGCTTACCCTGCAATGACGCAGATGGTGTAAGACAGTGCCAACAGTACGATACATAGCTCTGACCACCGAATCGCCATGGAAGCGGGAGAGAATCGAACCTCTCCCAAGGAAATGAGATTCAATGCGATTGATGATAGAGAGAGATCTTCTTTGGGGAGATTTAACAAGAAGCAATGAAGTCAGATCGAATCTCCCACTTATTCTTCTCTCTTCCGCGGAATGATTCAAAAAAAAAAAAAAAAGTGGTCGGGTTTTACGTGTAAATTGCAATGCTTAACCAATCAGAACGAAGTCTCTGACAACCATAACCAATCATTCTAGGCCACGTGGATACAACATCGCAAGATCGCTGATTGTTCTTTTTCTTGACTTTATTTTGTACTACTCGTTGTTAGAGATATATTTAACCAGGCCCATTTATGCTGAAGCAGGCCGTTCAAACAATAAATTATTGCAGATTGCAGATATTCACGTTGTTATCGGCATATCCAACCGATAATACTATTAAATTACATTTTTAAACTGTAGTCTTAGTGCTAAATTTTTTTTGAGTTTTCAAGCACAACACCAAATATTATATTAAATATTTTTTATTATTATTATATTATTAATCAAGATTTTTCAAGTTTTTTTTTGATAAATACTAACTATTTTTGACTAAAATTTATTAACTAATATTAAAATAATTAAAAATAATATTTCTGTTTCAAATAAAAATTTATTATATAACAAAATGTTATATTAAAGTATTATTTTAATTTCCTAAAAACTTTCCAGTGTTTGAATTAAAATTTATTATTATTTTATTTAAAATATCTGATTTAATAATAAAATAGTAATATAAACTAAATATAATCAATTATAGTTAAATAGTATTTGAATAAACAGTTTGATTTGACAAGAAAGAAAAAGTTTTGAAAAAAAAATTGTCGTTGCTACAACCTCACCAAATATAGTGTGACAATGTAGCAATAAAGAAAATTACACTATAATGCAATCACTTTTACCGTCTGGTTGGAAAGAAAATACTTCAAATTGTACACTATTTGGATTGGACTTGGCCTTAGGCCATCTTTAACCCGGGTCTCTTAAGATGGGGTTCTTAATTTTTTTATCCTCTTTTTAATTTTTTTTTTTTTTACATTTTTCCGGATAAGAGACGTCTCTTATGTCTCTTATTTAAGAGACGGTTCTTAAGTTTTCTTAGTTAAAATTAAGATACGGTCTCTTAAAAAATAAGAACCCCTTGTTAAGAGACCTGCATTAATCATGCCCTTAGAACATCATGCATCTGGGGTTTCTTAAATTGAGTTTTCAGATTTTAAAGTATAAATATAAACTATATTAATATTTAATTTTATTTTTTAAAATATTGAATAATTGAGCCAGTTTTGAATTAATATCTTAAGTTTTCAAATAATTTATTTTAATATATTTTGAAAATAAATTAAAAGTATCCTAAAAAGATAACTAAAAAGAGTTTATTTAAAATATTTTGTTTGTCAAGATCATGATATTATACTCTATACAAATATGACTAACAAAGTTAACATAGAAAATTATGACACATAACAAAGTGTACGATTATATGAAATAGATATTTGATTGAAGTGACTTGGTCTTTTTTTGCAAACTAAGGATAATTTGGGCTAAACCCCTAATCTATCTATAGATATGGGACTAACCGGCGCTAGTACCGATGATATGGAGTTAAACATTTCTTTCCAACATGATCAAATTAAAGGCACAATGGAACCAATTTCAAATATTAAACCACTAGCCCAATTCAGTGTCACTTTGTAACTTTTGGTTCTACAAATATATGTTTACCCTCATGCATGTTAACTTCTCCAATTATCTCCTATATTTTTTTTTGAAAATATTTAAATATTATCGATTTTTAAATTTTTTAAATATCTCCTATAAAAACATTAAGATCTCATGATATTACTGTTTATTGTAATCTCAGTGGAGTTTCATTTTTCAAATGCGTGTAGGTGGGTCATGGCTATGAATCTCACGTGGCCTTTTGTTTGTGTGTTATAATTTCACAAATCTAATCATATTAAAAAAAATATATCTCTTTTTGTTTAATCTAAAAAGTATATATGGAAAGGTCATTCAAATAGAGGTGCATTCTATTTTTTATCTCTTTTTGTTTAATCTTCAAATAGAGGTACATTCTATGGATGAGCTATACATGTTACATGTAACATGTAAGTATGAATATTTAGAACATTTGAATATTTACATAAAATTAAATAAATTGTGAATCCACCAAAGACGGATCTAGAAACAATTGTTGTATGTACGAAACCATGTTTAATACCTGTATAAATTTGAATCATCAACTGTGATATCATAAAAATCAGTACAAAAATACATTAATTTAAAAAAATCATGGTGGGCAACTGGCCCTCGTACTCATGGTGTAGCTTCACCACGCAAATTCACTATACTTTATAGTTTTTGATAGTTTAATTATTTATAATATGTATAAGTAAAATTTCTAAACTTATATTAACAAAAAAATAAATACCATATAATACATATTTTTTTATTAAAATTAAATAAAATAAATTTGGAAATATATCATATTTACTATTTTTGCTGCTATTGTAGTATATAATTGTATTAATATACAGTAATTTCGCACAAAAGGCTATGCCATAAATATTTTAAGTGGTGGTATATAAAATTATTAAAGTATATATTATGTATAGTTTAAAATCTTAATTTCAAATTTTTTATTTTTATTTTAAACAAATTTTAATTTATTAAAATTTATTTTTATTTTAAAATATTAGTTTAATATTTTTTTATATTCATTTTAAATAAATATTAAATTTTAGAGTTTTCAACCAATTATACATTTTAAGTTTTAATAATATTTTTATTTTATAAACTAAAAATTATTTTTTAAATTACCAAAATTTTTACTCACAAAATATGTACTTATAAATTAATTTTAAATGTAGAAACCAAGCAATTAATTAATTTGAAAAAAAATATAAAGAAAATAAATTTTGCAAGCAACTAGTAAATCATAAATATTTTTTTTAAACTAATAAAAAGGAATCCAATTAACAAATAAAAATAAAAGGAATTAAATATTTAGTATAATAACTAATGGAAAATATGAATTTAAATGGGAAAATTAAAAACCAAAAAAAAAGACTAAGGAAAAAATATTTAAAAACATGACATGTAAATAAGAAATAATATAAATATAATAAATAAAGGGTAAAAAGAATTTCAAATATCGGTTCAATGGGTGCACAGTGATGTCTCGAACCAACTGAACAGCTGCAAAAACCTTAACATTTATGAGGTAAAATTTTAATTTTAGTTGTTTTTAGGGGCAGCTGCCCCCAGCCTACACAGCGGATCTGCTTTTGATTCCATATAAAACATGAATCGTCCACTAATTTTAAAATTTTCAAAAAGACCAATGAATCAATCTCATTGACCTGTTCCCACCTAACATTTTTTCCCAGTTTGATAGCAAGCAGCGTCTATTTTTCTCTTCTTTTGAGAATATTTCTTATACAAGTTATTTCTACAAAAGAATACAAATATATTTCATATGAGAGTAAATTAAACAATATTTTTTTGCAACTAAGCCTTTAGTCAAAAAAAAATTTAAAAAGTTTGATTATTATTTTTGAATCATGAAGAAGGTGTTTTATGTTTTTTTTTCTTACAATTCTTATTGTGGACCAAGTTCGAGGTAATACTAGTTTTTAACAATATCCTTTTAGTATACTAAATATTTATTTAATTTAACAATGTTTCCTAATGGATGCAAACACAATATAAGTAGGAGCCATAAAAGGGTTGGGGTGGATTGTCATCAGATACAAGGGAAGGTGTGGAAATAATGGAAACTAGGTAATAATCCGCGTCCTGCGCAGAGTGAAATATCTAAAATAATAACATGTTTGCACATATTAATCTAAATCGTGTTTTGTAGGTCGGTATGATCTAGAAGAGTGATTCAACGAAAAGTATGAATATTTTTGACTCCTTTTGTAAGGAATAGTTCAAAATTACTCACCAACTTTTGTTACACAGTAACATGGATCTTGTCTCCCTATCATAAGAAAACAATCACTCCATCATTAGACCTTGTTGTGAATAACAACAAAATCAATATTATAAAATACTGCTATTATAAAACACTTACGTTCATGTCGGCTAACACCATTTCAATGGTCAATCCACCACCAGCTGAGTATTGTTTCCAGAATCTAATGATCTTCACTTTTATCTTCCACAAGAACTTGAATGGTTCCAACTGAGCAACTGAGTTGAATGCTACCATTTCAAAGATTATAAATTCTATCGAAATCTAATAAAAGGATAGGCTGCAAAATGTGAGTTATGCGGCATTAGAACCGAAATCTAATAAAAAGATAGGAAGATTCATCGGAAGGTCGCTTCCCACTTCGAAACCGAAATAAGAATCATAATATTGTAGAAGCTTATGGAATCTTGTTTCCAAAATGCTTCTAAAATATCTTCTTTAAAAACATGTTAGAAGTTTACGGTTCCAATTTGGAATCAGGCTTCTGGTTTTAAAAAAAAACACAATGTCATAAATGAATAAAAATATAAAATCATGATTTTGTTATTATATAAAATCGAACTTTAATAGTAATGAAATGGAGATAACATAAATGTACAAATATTAAAACTAAACTATAAATTATCTTTATGCATTGAGATATATATTAGAGATATAGCATATATTCAAATATATTGTGTCAATTATTTATCATATATTAAGAATAATTAGTATAATATTTTTTATAAACTTAATTTATTTGTATTTTCATAGTTTTAATATGAAAATATTTAAAATTAACATAAAATATTTTTATTTTTAATTTGAATCATATAATTTTCATCATAATTTTTTTATTTTTTTATATTTAATATATATATATATATATACGCTTCCAACACGTATCCGCTTTCTATTTTTTTAAAAAATCTCGCTTCTACACTTCCATACGATTCTGCTTTTACGTACCTGCTTCCGATTTCATGTAACATACTTATGCCGTTAGTTGATCTATGTATCTATAGTTATATAGTAAATTTAAGTTTAGCAACTCCTCAACAGAATATTACGCTAGATATTGTATTTATTTTACCATAAAAATTAAGAGGGTGACTGGTAATGGCTATGAGTGATCTACACAGTCTTGTTTCTTTTTACAACAATAAAATCAAAACAATCAAGATTTAATTTAAAAAAAATTTAAAGATACAGTCCAAAAACTTAAAAAGGAAGTTTATTGGCTTTAGAAATCAATTTTCTACTTTTTATGTTTAGTGATTAAAACTTTAAAATAATTCTACAACAATAAAATCTAAAGTTAAAATCACAAAAGCTAGAGCTGAACAAAAATCTAAAGCTACAACACAAATCAATGAAGCCCCAAATTTGCAGTATCAGATCACTAAATGTTTATTTACAGTTTTATACCAACTATGGCAATAAATATTTTGTATATATTTTGCTGAAAAAGAACTAAACTTGCTCTAGAAGTCTTGAGAAAACTAACTACTTGAAAAAAATTGGAAAGGACAATCGGGTAATATGCACAATAACGTACTACAACAACTATGTTAAGCAACTCATAACTTTGCAAGCAAACATATTAAATGTATTTACCAAATATAGAAAATATATATACCAAATATAGAAAATATCTAAATATTTTATTATGTTTATATTCTTCATTAGATATTTAAAAACTTGAATATCACTTCATTCCCATTTTGCGCTTATTAGAGATTTAACTATATTAAAAATATATTTATATTTTATTACATATGAGAAGTAACAATACTGAGAATTATATGAAAATTGTACATCGGTTGAATTGATAAACCGACGACACAATAAACTCAGCTGATAACCATTTAACAATAACCGTTAATGACATTCTCCATCAGTACCACTTTTGTAATGCATGAAACTACATAAAAAAAAAACTATGATCCATCATAGAACCCTTGATTTGAATCCGTAATGAATGATAAAAACAAAAAAAATGAGATGACCGCTGAACAGAGTGCTACTTGTGTCATCGTATGTTCATTCAGCAAACTTTAGAACCTTATCTCAGCACATAAAGTTTATAGAAATCACAAAATGGTTAGGATAACACATAGTTTTAGTGTATAGTGTTTAAATTACAGTTATATCTTTTACGGTTTTGTGGGTAACAATTTTTGGTAATCACAAAGTTGTTTCTATGTGTAAAACCGAATTGAAAACTTGAAACTGATTATAATATTTTTCTTAAAAAATCGGTTAGAATGGGTTAATTACAAACCGTGAGAGGACAATGCCCATAATAATTACATAAATATTGCCTTATAAATATAATGAAATGTTTCATTATAAAATTTATGTGATTTCTCTAGTAATATAAGTCCATTCAAATAAGAGTTGTGAGGAGAGCTGTGGTGTTAACACCTCAGCACTAAAATTTAAATCATAACTTAAAAATGTTTCTCTTTTAATATATAAGGGATAATATACAGTATGTGAAAGGAAAGTCAAGGAGAGACGCTATAAATAGCGTTAAAGGTGAGATGCGCTGTAGTACCGTGACAGAGACGAATACTACCATGCATGAATGTAGCTGTAGATATGTATATATATAAGCAATCATATTCTTGAACTCTTTATATTTCAAGTTTTCAACTCCAACAAAATTAGATCATTAATAGTGTGAAGATCAAGATCGTATATCTTTCCAATAGTTTCACATTAACAAATATGATCTCTTGTTTCCCCAAACGAAGTACAAAGGCAAGATGACGTTGAAGTCGAAATTCTTTGTATTCAAATCAAAGGCCAGAACTAAGAATGTACAAAGAAATGGTTCGTTAAAAAAACTTAGATGTGAATGTTGAGATAGTAGTCAACATATGCTGCTCCAATTTACTAATGGGTTATAAAATAAAATAATACGAAACAACATTCTTAGTATAACTAAACAAAACTATAGTATATGAAACAACTTCCTTGTCACTAAACAAAACAAAATTATACGGAAAGTTTATAGCCAAATGAAATCATATGAAACGGTTCAACAACTAGGGCTTGATAAAATATCCGGACTCGAAGAACCGATCCGAAAACGACCCAAAAATCAAGGTCTCAAATCCGATCGGATCCGAGGTAAATAACCAAATAGATTTTCAATTTCTATATCCGAAAAGCTGGTACCGAATCCGATCCGAACCGAAAACCAAATGAGTATCCAAAGATATCCAAAATGTAAATATGTATCTAAAAATATTAGTTATAATTATACTAACTATTAGTTGAATAATTAAAATTAAAATTATAAATTAAATATATTAGTTATTTTTCAATATTTTGTGTATTTTCGGATAAAATAAGATCTCGTTTAAATAGAAATACTCAAACAAAATTGTGTTAAATGAGTATTTTGGTTATTTTTTGTATTTTTTAATATTTTGGATACAAAATACCTGAATAAAATCGGGTAATATGGTTACTTTGGATACAAATATCCGATTCCGTTTCAGATACATTGATTATTCGGTTATTTTCAGATTTCTAATCATAAGAACCAAACCTACCTGGACCCAAAAGACCTAACTCGAATCCGACCTATAATTTTATAATATCCAATCGAAACCTAATTTCAAAACCTAAAAAATTTGATATCCGAGGGAACCGAAGGATACCCGTTCGGGTACCCGAATGGCCAGGTCGATCAACAACTATCAATAGTCATAGCTTAACAGTACGATACATATTTCAACAACAAAATCCAACCACCTATGACTTGATTGAACACATGTATTTTTGATCGGCTTACGTATTTAGGGTTTTCTAATCAAATATTGTTCCAAAAAGTAAAATCAGATCAAGAGGTGCAGATTAAACAGATCATACTGATCAAGTGAAAAAAATGCAGATCAAGCGGATGATACTCGAGAGATGAATATCAAAGAGTTCAAATAAGCAGTTAGATGTTTGAAAAAAGTTACAATAAAATATATCAAAAATATAATATATAAATATAATAAATGTATAACGATAAATATTGCACTAAAATAATGTTATAAAAATTTTAATATTAAAATATTAAATTTAATGAAATATATATCCTTCATTATTATACATATTTAAATTATATTACTATATATCTGCATACTACATATCATAATTAAAACACACATTATATAAATATAATAATTTAAATAATTGTAAAATTTATATGATGTTTATATGGCCAATTATCTCAAATATTTATTTTATTTTTATTACAAAAATAGCCCGCAAGAAAAAAATGACTGAAATAACCATTTTTATTTTCAAAATTTTAATATTTATTTATATTTTGTTAAATTTTAAACCCTACCTCCAAAATCCCACCGTATAAATCTAAACCCTAAGTCTATATTAGTTAACCCAAAAGGTATAAATGTATATTTACATAATTTAATAAAACATATTTTGGTCATTTTTTTCTTTAAAAAATATTTTTTGACAAAAAAAAATTAGGACTAGGTTATTTCTTTTTTTATATATATATATTGTTAAAGTTGTAAGTAAAATAAAAGGAAAATATTGAAACTATAAAAGCAAATAAATATATGTTAAAGTTAAATATTTGTAACAAAATTATTTATTGGTCAAGAAAAAAAAGTGGTTAAACAACACCAAATGTATATAAGGTGCGATATGCATGCATATCTCCCATTTTTTTTTTTTTGCACAAAAAGATAAAAGAATTTGAACTACATGCAATTCTCTCGTTGTCCATAATTTAACATAAGAAAAGTTCGAATGGTGAATGCAGTGCAAATGAACTGCATGTGAGGATGATTTTTCATTCTCCCGCTACACCATTCGAATACACAATATCAATTTGCTTTTGATTTACTCATAAATTACTACCCACAGTAGGATCCTTCTTGTCAAGTAGTAGATTTTGTAATTAGTATATAAAAATGAATATATAAAAAAATTAACATATAAAAATATCTTCTAATCAAGTCTAAAGATTAGTATATAAAAATATTAATATTCAAAACAATTAGTATAGAATCATATATTATTTAGCAAAAGAAAAACTATAAAAACTTGAAAGGTGCAGTTTCTTTCACCAAATGCTTAGTAAGACAAACCACAAATGTGTCATCATGTAAATTTCATAATGAATATACTCTCTCGTAACTAGACAAACACATTGCTACAAAAAAAACAACATTCATATAAATGATAAAGATGCTCTCTCTTAATTAGACAGATGTGTGGTGGCGGATCTATGAGAACTTTTAATTACAAACATTAAAATTAAACATGGCGTCATCATAGGATTAGAGCTAATTACCTCAAAAAGAAAAATCAAGATTTAAACTGAATGTTTAAACAAAATGAAAGTTTAGTTGAGGGCACATGCCCCGTACGCCGTAAGCTACATCAGCCCCTCGACAAACGCATTACTCTAAATGCTTAATAAGACAAACCACAAATGTGTCTTCATGTAAATGATGAAGATGCTCTCTCTTAACTAGACAGACGTATTACTCCACAAGAATTTGAACTGCATGCAAATCCCGCTATCTGTAATTTAAAATAAGAAAATGCTTAATGGTGAATGCATTGCAAATGAATTGCATGTGCGGATGATTTATATTCTCGCACTACACCATTGGAATAACAATCTCAAATTATTTTTGATTTACTCATAAATTATCACTCACGATATGGTTCTTCTTGTTAACAAGTGATTGATGTGCATTTTGTAATCTAATTCAATCTAAATATTAATATATATAAAAAATAATAACCAAAACATATATCCAAAAAAATAATTAGTATAAAATCATACTAGATTAAGAACAGTGCCTTACACGGGATGACCATTATGTATTCAAATTATTTTAATGTATTATTATATATTTTATGTATATTTATGTATTATAAAATAATATATATATATATTTAATAATATAAAAACGACTAAATATTATATATATAATTAGATTCGAGTAAGCACATAATCATTACAACCACTCTTATTCATTTACAATAATTTTTATTAGTAAATAAGTCAAAACAATCATTTTATTTATTATGTATGATATATAATTAAATTTAAATGATATTGAAATATATATAGTATATTTTAATATGAATATTTATTAATTGAAGTTTTATATTCATATGATTTAATTAACATTTTTATATTTTAATATACCATTGCGGTTATTGCTTAGTAGTTTTAAGTAATGAATGTAATGTTTTCTTTAAAGTTAAATTCATTATAAACTTCAACCCGTAAAGGGGATATCAAAACAGTACAATGACCTAACGTGCGGTGTACCGGAGAAACGGAGGCTCTAAGTTACAGGGCGAAAAGCAAACAACAACTAAGACAAACAAAGGAAAAAGGTTGGGGAAAAAGGCTCATGAACCGTAAGTTTCATCTCCGAAAGAACGCCGGCAAGCTCCACATTCAATACGTCGCGACTTTCCAAGGCCAGGGCGTCCAAATCCGGCGCAAAATCTGTCACTGTTGACCATATGAGCAAGCTCACCTTGGAAGGATTTCCCCGGCTCCAAATCGCCGTGATCCAACGACTCCAAACCCTAGTTGCATCCAATTATCCGT
Organism: Moricandia moricandioides; assembly: GCA_905132885.1. Lineage (NCBI taxonomy): Eukaryota > Viridiplantae > Streptophyta > Magnoliopsida > Brassicales > Brassicaceae > Moricandia > Moricandia moricandioides. Next base: position 57,824 of record CAJHQQ010001306.1, read on the forward strand.
AGCGCCACCGTCTCCAGGTCCGAGACACCACGCACAGCTCCGCCTTATTTCCGATGGAGTGAAGCCGCACTGGAGAGGAGCAAATCCAAAGGAACCGCCATCCTCTTTAAAGAGTCGTTTCGTTGGTGTTATCAACTCCAGATCTGAGACAAGAAGCTTCAAGCCTCGATAGCTGACAAGCGGCATCCGGCTTTGTCTATGACGCCCTAAGTTATAGCTCATCCAACGAAAAAACGACAAACCACCAAGACCCGAAGCTTTCATAGAGGAACCCGCTTCAGGATCCTTCCAAATCTCAGAGAAAAAAGGAGAGTGCCTCCCATGACTTTTCCGGCAGTCGAGATCAAATTTCGAAGAGAACGACGGGGGTGGGAGACCACTGAATTACTGACTAAGATGTCGGAGACGAGTGTAAAGCCCCGACCGTCCACAGCTAATGGGCCACTGACACCCGCTCTCTAGGCCTATGGGCCCCATCCCGTTCAAATGATCAGTGTGTAAATTTTCAAAGGCTCGAAATCATTGTTTACTGGTCTGTAATCACCACCCGACTTTTTCCCATATTTTGGCCTCACTCGCACGGTATCGTGAATCACTTCCCGATAGGTCACCGATCATTTCACTACTCCAGCCCAAGCACGCTTAACCATGAAATTCTAAACAGATGTGTGACGGAAAAATATAAGTCAACTTTGATGACATAGGTAGCCAAATCAATTTTTTTAATCCTTTCCACATATACCAGAAATATGAATGTTACAATTTACCCCTACTTATTAAGGGCAACACCCCCATTTCACACCACAACAAGTCTCATGATGTCTCTCAGGTCAGAGTTGAGATGGCAACCTGGCTGATGCGACCCTGACCGGCATCATGGACCAAGGTATGAAAATCAGGTACGAACCAGTTATGCAACTGATCATAGCTTGGCTTAATGGGCTGTTTATGGGCCTTATATGTTTGATCCATGAAGTTCTAGACCGAGAGAAGCTAATGGACTTGAAACAAAACATGGAGGTTTTTTCTCATTCTGAAATCAGTGTTTGAAGTTGTTCAAGAAAGGTCCAACAAGAAACTACATGTCATGGTCGAATAATATATCAATCTGACGACAATTCTTTGACCGTCGACCATGCGAAAGGACGAGACCAGTCGAAGAGTTTTTCGACCACAACTTTCAAAATTTGGTCAAGTCTTTGGTCTTTGGTCAAGTCCAACATATTTATCTAGTTTGTATTTCCTAGAATAAGTTTAGACCTTTGGTCTAACCTATAGCCTATTATATAAAGGCTAGCTATTGTATTGTTTTGTTCATTCAACATTTTTAATCAAAAACCTTTCTTTTTTATTCTTGTTGAATCCTTTGTTCTTAATTGAACATCATAGCTTCTGAGTCGTCGGTGTGAGTCATATCTTCAGCTTAGGATTTGGAATATCAAGGGTCTTCTGCAGCCCTTGTGCGACCATTCGATCCACGTCCCTTGATCATTTGTGCTTTCTAGCTCATTCGGTGCAAGGCTTATCCAATCATTTAACCTTAGAGTGATCCTTCAATTTTTGCCGTATCATGTGGTATCAGAGTCACTCTGAGGTTTGGAGTTCTTCACAGCCAGACATTCGTAACTCTTCATCTTCTAAGAGATCAACCGTGTCTTTTGGACTATTGAGAAACCATGAAGAGAAGGCAGAGCGCAAAGCACGAGAAGAAAATTTGCAAGAATGGAGGTACAACTCTTCATCTTCTAAGAGATTTGTGTCTTTTGTACTATTAAGAAACTATGAAGAGGAGGCTGAACTTAAAGCACAAAAAGAAAAGTTGCGAGAATGGAGGTACAACAAACGTACAACCGAGATGATAGAACAATATGAGCGTGAACAAGAGGAGGAAGCCAAGAAGTCATGACCTGAGAGAGACAAATGGAAGAAACCACTCAGCAAAGAAGGTACACGAATCTTCCTTGATTCTGGTTCAATAAGAGTTAAACCGAGCAGTCCAAAGAAGGCAGTCAAAACGCCACAATCGAAACAAGTTGTAGAAACTCCATCGGCCAGAACTAAAGAGAAGAGGAATGAGGGTTTTGAGAGATGGCTGGAGAGTTTCAAGGCTAAGATCCATCAAAGTATCACAGACCCACGTCCATCGTCAGTGTTGGAAGAAGATCAAGAGGCTAAAGATATCGAACCAGAGCTATCGACTGTTTATGTCCGAGTAGAATCCATGGACGACCAGCTGCATCAAAAGGAAGAACAAGAGGCTGTAAGTGTTCTCTTGGATGTCCAAAAGGTGGCTGAAAATGTGGTTGATAGTGGACCAAAAGCTGATCATGAGAAAGATCTCATAACCGCTTATGCTTTAGGTGATATTCTTGGTTCTTTATCAAGTGATAAACTGGTTCAGCCATTCATTTGCAAGGAATACGACCCAGTGGAGCTACTAAGGCCTGAAAAGGGTCTACAACACTTCATCTTTGAGCCTTGAATAGGGGCATGTGTGCACAAGAAGACTAGAAACACCTTGGCCGAGCAAAATCATGTCGGTTCATTCATCCTAGAAGGTCCGGATTTGAGGACAAATCCTTTTAAATGTGGAGGGAATGATGCGACCATGACCGGCATCATGGACCAAGGTATGAAAATCAGGTACGAACCAGTTATGTAACTGATCATAGCTTGGCTTAATGGGCTGTTTATGGGCCTTATCGGTTTGATCCATGAAGTTCTAGACCGAGAGAAGCTAATGGACTTGAAACAAAACATGAAGGCCTTTTTCTCATTCTGAAATCAGTGTTTGAAGTTGTTCAAGAAAGTTCCAACGAGAAACTACATGTCATGGTCGAATAATATATCAATCTGACGGCAATTCTTTGACCGTCGACCATGCGAAAGGAAGAGACCAGCGAAGAGTTTTTCGACCACAAATTTCAAAATTTGGTCAAGTCCAACATATTTATCTAGTTTGTATTTCCTAGAATAAGTTTAGACCTTTGGTCTAACCCATAGCCTATTTATCTAGTTTTTTGTTCATTCAACATTTTTAATCAAATTTTTTTTTTTATTCTTGTTGAATCCTTTGTTCTTAATTGAACATCGTAGCTTCTGAGTCGTCGGAGTGAGTCATATCTTCGGGCTTAGGATTTGGAATATCAAGGGTCTTCCGCAGCCCTTGTGCGACCATTCGATCCACGTCCCTTGATCGTTTGTGCTTTCTAGCTCATTCGGTGCAAGGCTTATCCAATCATTCAAGCTTAGAGTGATCCTTCAATTTTGGGCATATCACTGGCTCTGATACCACTTGTAACGTCCCGACCGCCCACGGCTAATGGGCCACCCACACCCGCTCTTTCGGCCCGTGGGCCCCATCCTGTTCCAACTATTGATGCGTAAATTTTCCAATGCTCTAAATCATTGTTTACTAACCATGCAATCACCACCTGACCTTTTTCCGTGTTTTGACCCCACTCACACGATATCGCGAATCAATTCCCGATATGTCACCCATCATTTCACTACTCCAGCCCAAACACGCTTAACCCTGAAGTTCTAAACGAATGTGTGACGGAAAAGGTAATTCAATTTTAATGATATAGATAGCCAAATTAATTCTCTAAAAACTTTTCACGTATACTAGAAATCGGGATGTTACAATGAGGTTTCACCCAAAGCGATTAAACCGAAGAGATGAACTTGAGAGAGGAAAAATAAGAGGATGCCACGCAAAAGACTGTTCTGAATGTCATAATGTCCGTTACAACTTTTACAACCCAAAGAGAAAATTGTGAGAAATTACTCAACATCATTTCTTCAAAGACAATAGTCATCGATAGTTGACAAAATAAAAATCAACGACAACACTCTGCTACATTCATTGTTCATAACCTTCGTTTTTGTATTAAACTTTAAGATATTTGCTTTTACACAATGAATAAATTTTAACGTATCAGCCGAATTTAGGTAGCATCAAGTAAACTTCGTTACCAGCAAGTAATTTCTAAGAATATGTGATTGAAACTTGTATCTCAATCTTTGTTATGTATATGAACGATAATAAACAAATCAAAACCAAGAAAAAGTTTGAATGTTTTATTCACACATATCCTCAAATATGTATATTGAGAATTTTTTTATATGAAATTTAAATTAGAAATATTATCTAAAATTCATTAGAAAATAAACTTGAGTTGGATGTTTCTAGGAATTTACTAATAATATCATGCCTACTAGTATCAACTATCAAGTAATATTAATTTATAATCAATCACATACACGCATAGATGAGTGTAACGAAGCACGTGTCTGCTGCTTCATACAGACTGTAGATATGGCTATTTAAGTATACGTAGTCATTATTATAAATCTCAGCCTAGTCTCTTCTCTATCTATTAATTTTCTCATTCGTTCTCTCTCTCTAAATATACATATATACACGAATAGGTTAGAGAGAGAGAGAGAGAGAGAGAGACGGTGTCTATGTGATGGAGATGACGCCGAAGAGGTATTGGCGGAGGTGGAGAGGGTATCAGAAGCTTGATGGTTCATCAACGGCGGGTCGAAGAAATGGAAAACGGGTCAAAGTGGATCCGACCAGGAAGAAACGCTTTTGGAAGATCAAGATTATGCCAAAACTGAGGATCCTCAGAAGAGCGTCGCCTAAGAAGTTTCTTGTTTGGTTACGCGACTCTTATGTTAATATGATGATGAAGTTGGCGAACTCACGGGTCATAGGAGCTTCTGGATACGGTGGATCCGGTATTGGGTCGGGTCAGATGAAAGAGTACGATGAGAAAATGCTTGTAGAGATTTACAAGACCATATTGATGGCGCAGGCTCAGGGGAAACTCGTGCACCACGACATAGCTAATAAGCTTCCAGATGAACCAGCGGTTGTCTCTGTCTATCCTGTTGTCTAAAGAAGAAAATATATATATATATATATATATATATATCCTTGTTGGTTGCTTGTAATAAAAGAGAATCAAAATTATTGACTTGCTTTTCGAGATTTGCTGATAGCAGACTTGTGATTTTGATCAGTATTAAATAAATATAAAAAAGGGGAAAATAGTTATTAAAAAGAAAAAAAAAGTAGATGGCGGATTGTTGGTTTTATTTAATGGAGTTTTCATTATTTATCAAGTTTTGTTGAATCTGATTCTGTAATAGTATAAAGAATCGCATTTACATCGTAATTATTCTTTTTTTTTTGAAACACCCATCGTAATTATTCATGTGTGTGAATTAGAATCTATATTAAAAGTGACCCTATAAAATATAAATTTGTTTTTTTTTTGGCTAAAGTTGTAAACATCATTAACTTGTAATGAAGGTCTGATTACAATATAATTGAAATCTGATCTGATCTAAAGCTATTCAGATCATACATATGTTGACTACTTTTGCTGAATGAAAGTGATATTAGGGTTGTGTGATTTCATCTTGGGATCGTTCGAAAACTTTTTGAACGCGATGGACGGTGTCGGTGTGGTATTTGTTATTGCGTAGAGTGGAGAAGTGATGATTCCAAATGAGTCAGCAAGCACGTATTGTGTTTCTTTCAACCAACTTAAAACACAAGAACTTAAATACCTACCTAATCATCTGAACAGTTAACTACTACCTTCCCGCTGAAAGTACACTAATTCAGAGTGTTATACAATACACAATAAATATTATATATATCAAGTATTCTCTCCTTTCCCAAAAATAAGATTTTTTAGAGTATTCGCATTTATTAAAAATATAATAAATGTTTACGATTGAATTTATTGTTTACTTTACTATACACTTTCCAATAATTATCCACCAACTAAATTTAATCAGTTCAAAGTTTTTTTCAAACATATACAAAAGTACTTTAAGAATATAGAAAATCTATTTTTGTAAAGTAATTGAAAATTCCATTTTCGTGAACGGAGGGAGTAGTACTAAACACACAATCAGTTGTTATTCAATCGCTATAATAACCGAGCAATAGAATATTATTATACGATGTTAGGTTCTTTAACCGAGTAACATATTGTTCTGCTAATATTTCTCATTGCTATTGCCATGTATTTTAAGATGTACGTGATTAATATTCTCATGAAAAATCGGACTTGTTTAAAAGGGACCGAATGGTAAATATAGCTATTTCATTATTATATTCCAAGATATCAATAAACTTCGGTTTGAAAAAACTGCAGTTGTTGAAAACGAAAGCTGGAAGGTATATTAATTTCATACAACAACGTTAGAAAATAGGAAAAAGTTTTGTTTGATACAGCTATACGGTTAAACCTTCAGCTAGATGATAAAAGTTTGTGATTTAAATACTAAAGTATATGAGCATAAGATTTGATGTTGCATATTGTAAATTAATCGACTTATATTTCCTCCAAGTTAATAAACTATAGACTACCGACGCTAACTCTTAAACATATAACTTGTGGCGCAAACAATGAACATACCAAAAATGACCATGTGCCTTGTAGGTTTTTACGCTAAGTAAATTAGCCATTGTAGAGCTCAATCTTTAACAGAGATCCCTTATATATTATATGAGGATCTTTTAAAAAAATAACCTCAATCTTACTATATATTAACTGAAAAGTTAATTTATTGACTTTTACTTAGCTGTCACTCATAGGTGAAGTTTAAGATTAATTTTTTTAATTTGATTGGTTGTTGGTATTTGAATTCTTATTTAATTTTTTTTAAAAACTAATTCTAGAATTATCTAATCTCATCTATGTTACCAAATAAACAATCAAACATTTTAAATATAGACGAATTAACATAATTTATTAATAGAAAAAATTAATTATCATAAATTATATTATATAAATTTATAATATACATATAAATACATATGTAGAAACAATTATACAAAAAATTATAAATATATTATATTTTTAGTGGATACAATGAATTATAGATTATAGAAAAATAATTAATATAAACCTAATAATATGTCTACTTACTATATATATATATTCTAAAAATGTGTCAAATTAATTCAAAATAGTCAAATATATAATTTTAAAAATTTCAATCATTTTCAATAACGATGTGATATTATAGTCGAGTTATCACTTTGAAAAATGATTTAGAGTATTTTTATATTTAAAATATCCTACTATATGTTATTTGAGAAGTTATTTAAGTTACTTTTACTTAAGTGTCACTCCTAGGTGAAGTTTAGAATTTCTTTTAATTTGATTGGTTGTTGGTATTTGAATTTTTGAAAACTAATCATAGAATTACATAATCTAATCTATGTTACCAAACAGACAATTAATTTAAATATAGATGAATTAACATATTTATCTATAGAAACAATTAAATATCATAGAATACATTATGTAGATTTATAATATAAATATAAATACATGATACAACTGAAAAATTATATAAACGGTTCTAAATATATTTATATTAGTAATGCCTACAATTAATCATATATTGTACAAAAATAATTAATATAAACATATTAATATTTCTACTCACTATATATAGATATTCTCAAAATGTATCAAATGAATGCGAAACAATCAAATATAGTAAAACCTCTATAAATTAATAATTTAGTAATATGGTATTTTATTAATTTACAAAAAAAAATTCCTTATTTAGATTTTTGTATTTTAAGATATATTTTTCATAAAATAAACAAATTGATTTTATTATATATACATTTTTTTAAAATTTAATATTTATATTAATTTTATTATATTATTTGATGTATATAAATATAGTTCACAGAATTTGAATGTGATAGTAATATAATTCTATTAAATCTCATCAAAATATATTAATTTTAGAGAAAATATAAAGATAATTCTATTGTGAATATAAAACAAACAATATTTGATAGGTTTGTACTTATATAAAATGTATATACAAATACATCATCAATTTATAATTTTAGTGAGACCATATATATATACATAAAATTTTCTAAAGTTATTATATTATTATTTTATCGATTAATGTCATATTTTGAACCGGACCAATTTGAGACCAATTTTTTTTATTAATTAATAATTTATTGAGTATTAATTTATAGAGTTTATACTATATATACTTTTAAAAGTTTCAATCATTTTTCAATAACAATGTGATATTATAATTGAGTTTTCACTTTTAAAAATGAATAAAGTATTTTTATATTTAAAAATATAAAATTTGTATGATAAATCAATTAAAATAATATTAATCAAGAAAAAAGTTTATTATAATATTAAATTAAAAACAAGAATTGTATATTAATACGAGACCAGAATTAATATTCTATTGATATAATTCTTACAGCTTGTTTTAGTGCTGGTTGTATTCAAATATAAGAAATAGTTTTAGTGGCTACAAAAAGAAAGAAACTGAGCACTAGTAGGCGACCGTGATATTAAACATATAACCAAGGATAAGGCCTGAATCATGAAGGACTTCAAAAAATTTACAGCTTTGATTATAATAAAATTAACATGTTTATTTTTAATAGGAAAAAAAAGATATAAATTAAAAAAATAAAAGGAAAAATTCTATAAAATATTCCAACTAAATTTCATTAATCTTTTTAATACCTATTTTTTTTGCTATCCAGTTTCATACCTTAACTTTATTTTTATCATTTTAAAATACCAAATTTAAAAAGAATGTCCATTTTAATATCCAAAATTTATTTATTTTGATTAAAACAACTAATAAGGTTTTTAAAAAAGAATAAAATTTCCAAAATCTAAGCAAAAATATGACAATTTTCTAATTTTATTGCTAAATAAATTATCGGATTTTTATAAAAAAAAAATTAATTTTGAATGTAAAAATGAATTTGTTTTCTATTTCAGAAAACAAACTAAAATTAATATTTCAAAATTTAAAATTTTATCACAAAATATAAGATTATAAAAAATGTAGATATTTTCATTTTTCAAAAAAACAATAAAATTAGATTTTTTGAGAGTTTTTTTTGTAAATTTTAGAGATTTTTAAGTTTTATTTGAAATTTATTAATATTTTAACTAAAATATATAAATTTTGAGTTGTAAAATGGGCATAATTTAAATTTTTTTATATTAAAATGAGCAAAATAATTAGTTGAGATATTAAACTGGGTAGTGAAAAAAATTGAGTATTAAAAAGCTTAATAAAATTTAGTTTAAGTATTTTTATGGATTTTTCCCAAAATAAAAAACGAAATAAAATATGTTTGTTACGTTCTTGGTTCTTTTATATTTTGATGTACTTAATTTTCATTGGTTTGTTGAGATACTTTTTAGGTATTACTATAAATGTGAACTAATTAATTTTATATGTTCTACAACATCAAAATAAATTAAGTAAGGAAAATCAATAAAATTGTCAGTTCTAAACTTGATCAGGTCAAAAATGAAAAACATATTGTAAACTGAAAGTAAAAGAAAATTATTTAAAAAATAACAATAAGTATTGTTTGGTATAAGAAACTCTTATAACATATGTAATAAAGTTTAGCAAATTTTGAATACTTATCACTATATCTCAAAAATCTTCTAAGATTATATAATATTAAACTTTTGATTTACAAACTATTAAAAGTTAAAAAGTTATTTTAATATTAATGAGTATTATTTAAAATTATAAATTTATACAAAAATCTATAATTTTCATAGAATATTTGTATCCGCGAACTGCATGCACCACATAGTTTTATATTAATTACAAAATAAATTTGTTGAGATGTCAACTCTATACCATTGTTTACGTGTTATCACTAAAATGAATTTAAAGAAATATTAGTCTACCCTTATATTTGCTAGGAAAGTTATTATAACCATATATGTCAACGTTATATTATGTTCACGTTATATAACTAGCATAAATCATAACAATAAAGTTTAACACGACTTTTTTGATAAATCAAATACGTTTTTCTATTTTTCACTATCAGAAACAAAACATAAATATAAATCCTAAAAATCTATTGATTTTTTTTATTATTTAGTATATCTCGACATCATACACATGAATAGACGACATCTTTGTCCAACATCGTTTTAGCGCATACACATATTAGTAACTGAGAGAAAGCTGTAGAGTTATGGATTCATTGTTCTGTTAAAATTATTGAGAGAAACTATCATAAAAAAATATTCCCTACAATTTGTCATTTAAGTTTAAGAAGGTTGACATTGGATATAGGGCCAACTGAGTTATGTTATGATAAAAGTTTCATGTTCATTTGTAACAAGAGCAAAAATATTTCTTAAGCCTCACTTTCGAATGGATTTATACTTGGATGGAAAGATGAAATATTTAAAGAAACAATAAAGTTCCATGTTCATTTGTAACAGAAGCAAAAAAGTTTTTTAAACCTCACTGTCAAATGGATTTAAACTCAGGTCGTAAAAATTTCACCACTTTTGAAATCTCTCAATTTACTTGATGATACCAAACAGTCGAGGTATTCTAAAATGTATTTAGTTAGATATTCAAACACACACATACATATATATATATATATATATATATATATATATATATATATATATATATATATATATATATATTATGTACACTATTTCAAGAGTGGTTATCACTATCGCAAACGTAAAATAAAGCATCTTAAAATTAAAATCAGTAGAGTGAAGTTTGCGTCGTTCTGTAATACTTATGATTATGTGTAATTGTTTATCATCATCCAATGTTAAAGTGAATGTCATGTAAAATGATACGAATGTTCATCCAAGTTTAATTATGCAGAAAATTTGTTTGTTCAATCTACGTAATTAACAATTGCAGCTAAACGTGGTAAAGACTATATTACATATATGTTATCGCTATCTTTGAAATAAATAGTATATTCAAGAATTGATACCCATTTTAAAAAATCTCACTGGCCAAATTTGGATACATGTGGTGAAAAAACTTAATTAATCTTGCTGATCAAGTTTGAAAGATAATTAATGAATTTATTAAATTTAATGAATTTACCATCAATTGTGATAACTTATGAATTTAGTTTTTAAGTTAACAACTCACTTCAGAATCCAGAAGTAATACAAAAGTACACACCACTACTTACGTTTTGTTGAAACTATACCGGGTTTCATGGATAGTTGGTCAAAGGTAAGTGATGGTTTTGATGTATGTTGTAGTGGCACATAACTGCCGAACAATATTAACTAATAATTAAACATAGTATCAGCACCTAATGTAATTTATGTAATGAAGATCCAATTTTTCAATAGAGTCATGAATCTTTCAGTTTTTTTGTATAAATGCACATATGACTAAACGATGGATATTAGTTTCCGTTTGGTTTGCAGTTTATTTTAAACTTCATTTCCCCTATGAATCATACAAGTATTGATCAAAGTTAAACCTATTAATGTATTAGTTTTGGTGCAGCTTCAGATTTTTAACATAAATATTTTTAGTTGCCGAAAAAGTGAGAATTGAAGTTTCTATATGGTTTACACTTTAAGTATACGACAACTCATTTTAAGTAAGTTTATAACTACTGCCTGGATAAATAAATGTTACTTAAAGTAAGTTGAAATATAGTTGAGAAAATCTTTATAACATTAATTTTTTTATCAAATGTCAAAATTACTAAAATATTATATTAAATATAAATAGACATTTATATCTTAAGATTAACTTATCTAAACTTAAAATTTACATTAAAAGGGTAGGATTTTAATAAAGATTAAAAATATATATTTAAAATAAATATTTTAAAAATAATTCCAAAAACAGTTTTGGATGTAAAATTTCCTACAATGATTCTTTTTATATTCTTTTCACCAAAAGAGTCCACCAGGAAGAAAATAACTAAAAACTATTTCATTAAAATGTAAATAAACACTTATATCTCTAGGTTCATATGATTAACCACTCTACACTTAAAGTTTAAATTTTGGGGGTGTAGTTTAATATTTTCAAAACAAGATCTTTAAAATATTTTCAAAAAGTTTTTTTGATCTTCAAAAGAAAATTTGTTTTTTTTCAAATTATTTAAATTTGATTTTGAAAAAATATAATTCAAAATTTTTATTTTATTTTTTTATTTCATAACTATTTATATTTATATATGTATAAAACAAAAGATGGTAGAAGAGTCTTTACCTCTTTAATGAAAATTATTTTGTTTTTTTTGAGGTTTTTTCGATGATAAATTCAAAAATGACTATTTGAGAGAATTATCATTTTCGGGTTTCAAAAATAAAATTAAAAAAATTGAAAAAAACACAAATAATAGAAAATAAAAAGTTGAATTGAAAAACATATTATTAAAAAATAATTAACTTATTTAAATAATTATTTATATTTATATATATTTTAACTCTTTAATAAATTTTCTTTTGATCATTTTTTTCTCTGTGTGCTTTTTTGATGAAAAAATATATTTTAGTATCTTTTGAAAGAATTTCCCGGTATAGTTTAAAGTAAAAAATATATTTTACTCCATTATGGATATAAAAATTAACCAAAATCCTATGTATTTGTTTGATCAAATTTTTTTGTGTATTTGTAAAAAATTATAAAAATGTTTCCCCACGCAAATACATCATTTTCAGTCACAAGTTACAATTTTATTTGAGATTCTCTAAAAAGATTTTAAACTACAAAATTAATTTGGATTAGGAACTAGACAAAATATGTAAAATAGTGTATGATTAGCCTTCATACAAATATAAGTAGAACTAGCCTTTGATCCGTGTGTCCGCGCGGATGTTATTTTTGTTATCCGGATCCGAATATTAAATATATAAAATTTAATTATAGTTATCCATGTAGATTACATATACTTTTATATAAATACTAAAATTTTAATTTTATTAAATTTTAATGATTTAAGTTGTTTTTTAAATAGACTAAATAGATGGTTAATAGTTAGTTTTAATTTATTTTTAATTAAAAAAATACATGTCCGGATATCCGCGTGTATTTAGATTTTTTAGTCTGAATATCCTAACCCCAAATATCTGGATCCGGATAACAATTTTACGCATCCGAAGAATGCATATCTGAATCCGTATATCCTAGAATACCCCAGATATTTGATCATTCCTAGACCTAACTATGTATTATATGGTGATTAAATTTTTAAAATTTATAAATTACATAAGTTATTCTTATTAGATATATATCGTACAAAATGATAATACATTGTATTTGTTTGTATATATAACCATTTATAATAGATATTAGTATGTATTTTAGTCATTAAATTGTTATGGAAAGTTACATAATTTTGTTATTGTAAATGAATAAGTTTAAATTATAATCAAAATTATTAACATTATTTTTTTATAGTTCAAATGTAGTTGGTAACTTATACGAATATGAATAAAAATAAAACTAAGTTAATGCTATATATATGTATAATTCTGTTTTTATTATAAAAATTTGAAAAATACATTTACACTTTTTTATTAAATCTTCAATTCCAATGATAAAGATTGTTAATGGACTTAGCCTAGATTTATTTATTTGCTTATTAAAAATCAATGTTTAGATGTTTGGATGCATGAATAATATCAATGACATTCTTTGTAAATATTAAGTAAAAATAAGAGTTATTTCCTATTTGTATTTCAGTTTTAATAGATTAGATACAATCGGGTTTGTTGGCAAAGGAGAGATTGAAGGAAAAGGCCATTAGTTATACTCTCTCTCTCTTCTAGAGAGAGCCAAAGGAAGAGAGAGAGAGAGAGGAGCGGGCGTATAAAAGCAGACGGTGGCGCACCGTAGCACCGCCTCTTCTTAACTTGCGCCTTTCTTCTTCTTCCGATTTGGTCCTCTCTGTCAGGTCGCTTCGATCCCCTTTTTGATTGTTCCTAGAAATTTTTAAAAAGTGCGACTCAGATGCATCCTTCTCTTCTCTCTGCGGTGAATTTCGAAAAACTGTGGCGGACATCAAAGGAACCCTAACTTTCCGATCGGTGGTTCGATGATGCGATACTCGGGTTTATTCTCGGGTCTTTTGGTTATCATCATCCTCCTCTCTCCTTCTCTCCAATCCTTTCCTCCCGCCGAAGCCATCAGATCCTCGCCGCATACCTTCTCCTTCCGCAGAGCCCCTCTTTTCCGCAATGCCGCTCTCTGCGCCGCCGCCGACTTCGATTCCGGCGTCTGCAACCCTTCGTTAGTCCACGTCGCGATTACTCTCGATCTCGACTACCTCCGCGGCTCAATCGCCGCAGTGCATTCGATTCTCCAGCACTCGTCGTGTCCAGAGAGCGTCTTCTTCCATTTCATCGTCTCCGAGACTGACCTAGAATCATTGGTTCGCTCGACCTTCCCGGAACTGAGATTCAAGGTTTACTATTTCGACCCGGAGATTGTACGTACACTCATCTCATCCTCCGTGAGGCAAGCTCTCGAGCAGCCATTGAATTACGCTAGAAACTACCTCTCCGATCTGTTGGAGCCGTGCGTGCGGCGCGTGATCTACCTCGATTCCGATCTAATCGTCGTCGACGATATCGCCACGTTATGGATGACGAGACTAGGATCGAAAACCATCGGAGCTCCGGAGTACTGCCACGCGAACTTCACCAAGTACTTCACGCCGGCGTTCTGGTCCGACGAGATGTTTTCCGGCGCGTTCAGGGGGAGGAAGCCGTGTTACTTCAACACGGGAGTGATGGTGATGGATCTTGAGAGGTGGAGGAGGGTAGGGTACACGGAGGTGATAGAGAAATGGATGGAGATTCAGAAGAGCGATAGGATTTACGAGCTTGGGTCTTTGCCTCCGTTCTTGCTTGTTTTCGCCGGAGAAGTTGCGCCGATTGAGCATCGGTGGAACCAGCATGGTCTTGGTGGTGATAACGTGAAAGGGAGCTGCAGAGATCTTCATCCCGGTCCGGTTAGTTTGTTGCATTGGTCTGGGAGTGGTAAACCGTGGTTCCGGTTAGATTCGAGACGGCCTTGTCCACTTGATTCTCTTTGGGCACCTTATGATTTGTACGGAGGACACTCACGCTGATTCATCATCTCAGCTGGTAAATTTTCACATCCCCTCCCAATAGAAAAGTGAAAGCCTTTTTTCTTTTTTACTGTCCCCATTAATTCTTTGTTCTTCCTCTGTATTCTATTCGATTGTTTGTTCTTGTGCATGAAATAATAAACATTCAGATTAATGTTGAGAACCTTGGTTGTACAGATGTTTCAATTTTTACTCGCAGTGATTATCCAAACGTTTATTGTCTGATCCAAAGTAACGGTTGATTCCAATATTCACCGACAATCTCTATTTGTTTGTTCTTGGTCGACAGTTTTGTTTTGTTTTTAATTTACTGCTTTATTTGAAACATGTCAAAATCAAAGAGGGAAGAAGGACACGATACTTGAGAAGAGTACATTCTGGTTGAACGATGGTGTCGGTCTCTTTTTAATGCTTGACTCTTTTTTGATGAGTGGGACGATTGATTGTTACTAGTATTAATCAACCTTTGCAGTATATATAGTGTCACACTTGAAGCCAAAAACAAAAGTGTCACATTTGGAAATTTATTTTGTCGTCCTCTGGTTGGTTCCTAACCAAAGCGTAAAGCACTTTACTTTGTATTTCGACATTTGCTTACACACACGATAGTTGGATCTTTTGATTGATTAATTGATTTAATATTCTGTCTTTTTCTGAAGCAGATAGATCTTTTTTCAGACAATTTTGATTTGCAAATGTGGCAGTTCCTGTTGATTTTATAGGAAAATGACTATGTGACACGAAAAACATGGTTTGTTTTCAATAAAGATTGTGTGATTAATATCTAGTTGTCTCTCATGTCTATATTCACTAATTACTACTGGTATTAGTCTAATAGTACTAATAATAATAACCAATTGTTTTCTGAGAAAATCGCAATTTTAGCATAATTTTGATATCAATTTACAAATTTACAATTTTCCAAAATATCTTTAAATTATGATGAAAATATATTACATTATTTTTTTCTAAATATTTATAAAATATTTAGAAATCCAACCCACCTCCTTCAACACTAAATCCAAAACAATAATCAATAAAGTGTAATACTTTTGATAGTGTGTATTTTTATAAAATGGTACTTAACTTATGTTATTTTTAACAATTTCTCTTGTTTTCTTTACAAAAAAATAATGGTGTGCACATCGTTGATGGTTTTATAAAACAACCTGATGATGAAAGAGAATTTTTATAATTCTTTTATTGTTTTTACAAAAATAAATAACTTACAAACACTACAAAAAAACTAAGTTTTTACTAGGAAACTTTACTAGGAAAATAATTCCTCGTAAATTTACTACGAGTTAACTTCGAGTTTACGAGGAAACCATTTTTTCTCGTAAAGTTCTCGTAAACCTACGAGAAAAATGTTTCCTCGTAAACTCGTAGTAAACTTACGTGGCTCTTACGAGGAAAAAGTCATTTTCCTCGTAAACTCATAGTATCTCCTTTCCTCGTAAAGTCCTAGTAATAATTTACTACGAAATTAAGAGGAATGGATTTGTTACTACGAAATTAAGAGGAACTGGATAGAAAATATCGAATTTAAATTAAAAACGTGTTTTGTACCTACTTTTCCTAGCAATTTCCTAGTAAATTCTCAGATTCGAAAATTTCTATAAATACCACCATATGTAAGTCATTTGAAACACACCAAAAAAAAATCAGCTATAAGCTTGATCAAACACAAAAAAAAATATCCGGTCCGGGAAATATTTTCGAGTTGCGGAAGTGGATGTATTCACACAGAGATAATAACGGGAGGGTGACGAAAGAATTTCTCGAAGGGTTGGAGACGTTTATGCATCAAGCAGATTCTACACCACTCACGCAGGAAAGTGGTAAGATGTTCTGTCCTTGTCGGAAATGTTGCAATACCAAATTAGGCCCTCGTGAAAATGTTTGGAAGCATTTAATAAATAGAGGTTTCATGCCATATTATTATATTTGGTATCAACATGGAGAAGATGCTAGTTGTAGGAATGAAGGTAGCAGTAGTAATAGCAATTTTCAGATTGAACCGGTTGAGCATTTGCGTAATGAAGGTAGCAGTAGTAATAGCTATCATCACCAAGAGGAACAAATGGTAGATTGTGATAGGGTTCATGATATGGTAGGTGATGCCTTTGTAACTCATGATGATGATGAAGTTGAAGAACCTAACTTAGATGCAAAAAGTTTTTATGAAATGTTAGATGCTGCGAATGAGCCAATTTACAGTGGTTGTAGAGAAGGTCTGTCTAAATTGTCGTTGGCTGCTAGAATGATGAGTATTAAAACCGATCACAATCTACCTGAAAATTGTATGGATGCATGGGCAGACTTGTTTAAAGAGTATTTGCCAGAAGACAATGTGTCTGCTGAATCTTATTATCAGATTCAGAAATTGGTATATAGTCTTGGGTTGCCCTCGGAGATGATAGACGTTTGCATCGACAACTGCATGATTTACTGGGGAGATGATGAGAAGTTAGAAGAATGTCGATTTTGTAAGAAGCCACGATTCAAACCGCAAGGTCGAGGGCGTAATAGGGTACCGTACCAAAGGATGTGGTACCTACCAATCACAGACAGATTGAAAAGATTGTACCAATCTGAGGAGACTGCTGGAGGGATGAGATGGCACGCCGAGCATACTCAGACGGATGGAGAGATGACTCATCCATCAGATGCAAGAGCCTGGAAACATTTTAACAATGTACATCCACATTTCGCTAGCAATAGCCGGAATGTGTATCTTGGATTATGCACTGATGGATTTAGTCCATTTGGAATGTCTGGGAGACAATATTCATTGTGGCCGGTCTTTCTTACACCGTATAACTTGCCACCGGAGATGTGCATGCGACGAGAGTTTCTATTCATGAGCATATTAATACCTGGTCCAAAACATCCAAAAAGATCTCTCGACGTTTTTCTACAACCACTGATAAAAGAGTTGAAAGATTTGTGGTCAACAGGGGTGAGGACATATGATTGTTCAACGAAAACAAACTTTACGATGCGAGCGATGCTTTTGTGGACCATAAGTGACTTTCCTGCATATGGTATGTTGTCTGGGTGGACTACACATGGGAGATTAGCTTGTCCATATTGTAATGGAATGACAGATGCGTTTCAGTTGAAGCATGGTAGGAAGACTAGTTGGTTCGATTGTCACCGTCGATTTCTTCCCATTCACCACCCATACCGAAGAAACAAGAAATTGTTCAGGCACAAAAGGGTTGTCAGAGACACTCCTCCTCCATATTTAACTGGAGAACAAATCGAAGCGCAAATCGATTACTACTGTGCTCTAGAAACAGCTCCTCGTGGTGGGAATTGGCATGTTCCCAGTAATATGCCTGATTCTTATGGTGTTCAGCACAATTGGCACAAAAAGAGTATATTTTGGGAATTGCCATATTGGAAAGATCTTCTTTTGCGCCACAACCTCGATGTGATGCATATAGAGAAGAACTTTTTTGAGAACATCATGAACACTATATTGAATGTCCCAGGGAAGACGAAAGACAACGTAAAATCAAGGTTGGACTTACCCGATATCTGCTCAAGGAGTGAGCTACATATAAAAAGCAATGGGCAAGTTCCAGTTCCAATATTCAGACTGTCATCAGAAAAAAAGTCTGCGTTGTTCAACTGGGTGGCTTCAGAAGTGAAGTTCCCTGATGGGTATGTTTCAAATCTCTCAAGATGTGTTGAGAAAGGGCAAAAGTTCTCCGGGATGAAGAGCCATGATTGTCATGTCTTTATGCAGCGACTACTTCCCTTTGCGTTTGCGGAGCTACTACCGGCAAAAGTACATGAAGCACTTTCAGGTAATTAATTAATATAATACGATGACATGATTAATTAATTTATATATATATATATATATATTAATGTGGATAATTTTTGTTTTCGTATATATATAAGGAATTGGAGCATTTTTTAGGGATCTGAGCACCCGCACTCTTAAAGTGGAAGTTGTCCAACAACTTCATGAAAACATCCCCGTCTTAATCTGCAACTTGGAGAAAATATTCCCGCCAACTTTTTTCGACGTCATGGAACACCTAGTTGTCCACCTCCCGTATGAGGCATTACTTCGTGGACCCGTGCATTATGGATGGATGTATCAGTATGAAAGGGCCATGAAAACTTTGAAAGGAAAAGCCAAAAACCTAGCAAGAGTTGAAGGTTCTATTGTTGCGGGAAGTTTGACGGAAGAAACATCACATTTCACTTCGTACTACTTTGCACCGAAAGTACGTACAAGGAAACGAGCTCCAAGAAGATATGATGATGGTGGTGTCGTGCCGACATATATGGAAGACGATGTTCCAGACATCTTTTGTCAAATTGGGCGATTGGGTGGGAAATTGAAAGAGGTTTGGTGGTCGAGTGATGAAGACGTCCATAGTGCACACCTTTATATTCTTCTTAATTGCGAGCATCCATTGATTGCTTATTTTGAAAGGTAAATATATAAACATACACACTTATATATATATATATATATATTTTCAATATTAAATATATAACATAACATATATGATTTTACAGTCAATTTGAGACTCAAGTCGAGGAAGCAATACCTGGTATATCGACAACTGAGTTAGACAAAAGGAAAGATCAACACTTTATCAAGTGGTTGAGGAAACATGTATTTATTTATTACTTAAATTGTATGCATACATTACCACAAAGTAAGTCTAATGTCTAATTATTTTACTTTTTGTTGCAGGTTGATTATGACGATCCTGAGTATCCCGCATGGTTTCGCGAATTACTTCAAGGTCCAGTTGCAAAGGTCACTACATCGTCGATGTATTTCACCCGAGGCTATACTTTTCATACCTATGACTATGGTAGACACCGGGCGACAAGTAATTATGGAATATGTGTGAAAGGCGAAACAGATTTCTACGGGATCTTGCAGGAGATTTATGAAGTTCAATTCCCGGGTATGGGTTTGAAATGCGTTATCTTCAAGTGTGAGTGGTACGACCCCGTCGTAAACAGAGGTGTTCGGATTAACAAGAACGGTGTAGTTGATGTCAACGGTGGACGAAGGTACACCAAATTCTTTTTTTTTTAATATCCAGGTTTCCAGTATTAATTAATTTTTACATATTGATCTTTATTTTCGTAGGTACAACAAGTTCGAGCCTTTCATATTAGCTTCCCAAGCAGATCAAGTTTGCTTCATTCCATACCCTCGGATTACTACCTCGGGAATAAACTGGTTAGCTGTTATCAAAGTTACACCTCGAGGACGAATAATCGCTGGAGAAGAACCACCATTACAAGAAGAAAACACCAATGAGATCGAGGAAGCTGAAGCAGAAATTGATGAGTTCCTACTCATTGATCCGCATAATCGTGAATACGAAGATGTTCCTGATCACTCAACGGACGAAGGTGTAGACGACGAGTTTTTAGAAAATGATGATGTTTCAACAGATTACGACAATGTATCCGAATGAATTATGTATGTTTATAAGTTTGTTTAATCACAAAAATGAATTTGGATTATATATGTTTTAAGTTTGTTTAATCACAAAATCAATTTGCATTTGGGGTTTGGGGTTTATGTGTAGAAGAGGTTAGGAGTTTGGCTGTACAAGAGGTTATAAATTAAGGAAGTTGTGGTTTGGGGTTTGGGGTTTCGAGTTTAGGGATTTATAAACCCTTTCCTCGTAAAGCCCTAGTAATAGAAAACACGGGCATAGCTGTTTCCTCGTAACGTTCTAGTAAGGTGTTACTAGGGCTTTACGAGGAAAAAAACGCGGGCATAGCTATTTCCTCGTAAAGGGTTTTCCTCGTAAAGCCCTAGTACAACTATTACGAGGACCTTACGAGGAAATAAAAACACGGGCATAGATATTTCCTCGTAAGGTCCTAGTAAAATTACTAGGGCTTTACGAGGAAACAAAATTCCTTATATATACTCGAGCAATCCGGTTTCTCATTTGCTAGTAACCTTCTCTCTAAATCCTCTAAAGGTTCTCTCTAATTCGTAGTTAGGTGATTAGATTAGGGAATTTAGATTAGGTGGTTAGTTTAGGGAATTTAGATTAGGTGGTTAGTTTAGGGAATTTAGATTAGGTTGGTTTACTTTTATTTAGTGTTTTTTTAAATTATACGGGGAATTAATGTTTTGATTTTTTTTTTAAAAAAATATAGATGCCTAGACAGAGCAAGCTTGCTAAGGCTGCTGGTAGGAGGACGTCGTCTCTCGAGGGGAGTCACTACGGAGATATGTTTGGGCGTCAGGATGCTCCGGGTTCATCTTCGTCAGCTCCCGGTTCATCTTCGATTCCCGAGACTCAGGGAGCTTCTACGGCGTCCCGGCAACCACCTCCTCCTCCTCCTCCTCCACCGGTCGGGGTTCATCCCGATTTGCAGGTGCCGCCGAACGCACCCTTTGCGGTGTACACGGTGGAGGATATTTTGGCCCTTCCAGGCAGAGAAGGGCTGACAGAGTTAGATCCTATCCGACGGGACGGCCAAAACGTATTATGATATGTTTTATTTTTTAAAAAAATTTTAAATTTATTTCTTAATTAACAAAATATTTAGAAATTAATCTAATTAATGATTTATTTTGTGTCTTTCCAGGTTTGGTCTTGACAATTGTGTCGGATCTAGCGTCACGGACTGTATTAAGGGATACTTTCCCGATCCAGCTCCAAACTGGAAGATGACGGCGAGCCACACAAAAAAGACGTGGTTCAAATCGTTCGTTGTAAGTTTAATTCGTTAATTTATTTTTAATTATTTAAAATTATTAATATTATTGAACTAATTCGTCTTTTATTTTTTCTGGTTACAGCAAAAGTATCGTTGGTCTATTGGGATTCACCAGCGGGTGAAGAAGGAGTTTGAGGCCAAGGCAAAAGCACGATTGCTCGACATGGTCTAAAACTGGAAAGGCGACTATCAGGTATAGATTTATAAATTATAATATATATATAGTTTTAAAAATATTATATATTGACTTTAATTCTATTTTTTTTTAAATCAGATGGATGGTTACGAGACCGGGAAACCCGATTGCCTCACAACCACGGTGTGGGATGGCCTCATCAGCTATTGGGGGTTACCGGACTCGGTCAGAACCTCCAACACAAACTCCGGGAACCGCATGACCAGAGACGAGCATGGCAACACGAAGGTGCTTCACACCACGGGTCGAAAACCTCACGGGGGAGTTCGTCTAGACATGGTAAGATGATTTTTAATAACTATTTAATTTTTATTTTATTTGAATATTCCAAATTAATATTTAATTTTATAAATTAATTTTAGGCTAAGGAGACGGGAGTTCTTCCATCTCTGAAAGACCTTTACGAGAGGACCCACCGGAACAAGGCTCGGCAGTTTGTAGATCCTGCTTCCGAGCGGATCTACAACGAGGTTTTTGCCCGAGTTGACGAACGCCAGACCCAGCTGACTCAGCAGACTGGGACTCCAGTCATATTATCCAGTGTTGAAGTGGATAAAATTTACGAGGAGGTAAATAATTTGTTTTACTATTAATTTTTATGTTAAGAAAGTAATGGGGGAACTTGTCTATTCTTCTTATTGATCATCGAATATGGAGCCCTTTATATATAGGGAGTTACAACTAGATAAATGGAAAGATAACATTCCTAGATAAACATGGAAAAGGTAAACCTTATCAAACTAGGAAAAGGAAAAGTCTTGGTCTATCCTTATCCATCCATCGATGGAATATTCCTTTTGGCTGAGTGAGATTCCTTTCGGGTCGGTCCGATCCTATCCATGGTCGGATCCGATTCTGTCTAATCCAATGGTTATTGCATCCACAATCATCTGGTTCATAACACTCTCCCTTGGATGTTATAACCAGAGTTTATAATACGTTTGGTATGTTGCCTCGTTAAAACCTCTCTATGGTAAACCCAAAACCCAATGTGGTAAAAAGGGAAGCCATAGACAGGAAAAAGAGTACAACCGTATTACTCCCCCTGATGAATGCACCATTATAGATCTTTCAATCTTATCTTGTATAATAACTTCTTGACCGTAGAGGTTGAACAAATCTGCTTGGTTCTTTCTTGATCGCATTTGCATTTCTTCTTTCTTTTCAATATGGTCAGACATATTGGTCCATGTCCTTTGGCGAACCATCATCACATGTTGTGCTATCACCCATTATGTGTCACGAAGATGAACCATTATCTTTAGTCTTTTATGGGTAATGGTCGATCCTTCTCTTCCATTGGTTGGATCACTATCGACCATAACACTTAGACTCATCGACCAGGTCATTCACTTGCTTCATATGTAGCCATATTTCCAGATGGTTGATGATGTTGTTATCACGTGATTACTTGCTCCATGTATCACCAATATCTTCAAGTGATCGAATTATATTTCTGCCATTGTCTACATTATGGGCTTTCACTGTTTTGTAATTCCTCCATGTGTAAGTACATAACCTGTTTGTGATTTTCCTTTATATGGAACAAATATAAACCTGAAAACCTGTATTAGCAAAACCACTTAACCCCTCTTTGGGTTGGTTAGTTTGGTTAGTGTAAACAAACTTTAAACCTTTCGTTTCTTGTAAATAAATAAATAACGAAGTATAAGTTTACCATTACCATTAGTTCCTTAGAACCTTTCATTACCTTTCTTCATCATCAGCTAGATTTTAAACTATGCATAGTTGTATACATGCTGATGGATTATGGTTATGATCAATATATCTATTTGTCATAGATCTGGTCATCCATTTTATCAATGGTTAGCTTATATGGTATCCATGGCCAACGACCTTAGCATTCATGGTCGAGTCTTGTGGTTCAGTGTATATACCACGACCTTTTTACTTAACCACGACCATATTCAATTTCTTTCTTGACCTTTATGGTCTTATATAGCTGTATGGTCGTCCACAATTATATCTCGACCATTTGCCATATGATGGGCCGTACATCGACCGTAAATTCTTGGTCGTATGGGCTTTGCCCGTATGCATACTCATGGCCGTATGATCAGCTATGTTAGGATTCCTTGACCTTAATTCTTTTTGGTCATATGGTCGCCCATCCTGGTCTTAATCAAGTTGGCTATAGGATCCTTGAGTAAAACTTGTTAATGCGACCGTATGGTCAACAATGCTCATGCGGTTTCTCTCGACCACGACCATTATGGCCGTCATGGTCGGCATTGTGGAATCCCATTTGGCCACGACCATCTTATAACTCTTTCTAATATGTGTTGGATTATTAACCAACAATAAACCATATAGACCACGATCTTATGATCCAAATACCATGATCATAACTTGTCCAGGAATCAATCGATAACTCGTATCGTTTTGGAATCAATCAACTTTTTTCAAGTTGGTTTATGAACACAAGGAATTTCATTTCCATAATACATGAACTGATTTTGATGGTTCTTATAGAACTCTATCACTGATTATCATTTGATCGATCATATTATATTGCATGCAGCTACATTGAATCAGTTCTTAGACGGCTAAGGAACAAAACCGTTCTTTGAGAATTTTTTTCTCATCTTTATGATACCTTTAGTACATTTATCCAGTGATTAATATATTGCTTACTACATCATCATTTCTTTCCAGACATTTTCATTTCGGATTGTAGTAGCATCCACCACAGATCTTATATCATTTTATAATCTGTTCCTTGGTCTCTGTGAGTAACCTTGTGTAATCAAGCCATTATTTAAATGCTTTTAAGTAGGAATATGAATACCTTAGATCATATGGTCATATCCTATATCTCACGATTTCTTTTACTCTCACAGGACTCATTCACTGGTTTATCAGATGACGTTCTATGGCCAATACGTCCATCTCTTTTATAGGTTCTTTAAATCTTTCAAACCCCACGTTTTTTTTCTTCTTCTTATATTTATGAGTACTCACATGTGGGTTTATGATCCTCGCTTTATATTTTATATTCAAGTGCTACCTTATTTGCGCTTTCTTATATATCATTGGTATCGATACCCTTTTCTGCGTTCCATTGTATTCCAGACATAACATAGTTGATTGCAATCTTATGACCTTTAATATAATGGTGTTTGGCGTCCCAAATCACCTTAAGTACCATGGATTTTGGCGTCCCAAAGTCCATTGTATGGTATCTTATATTGTGGTCGACCATTTTCTATGTCTGGGAATGGTTTCCTTTTATGACCTCGGGAATTTATCATTTCTATGTACCATTTCATTTTTATCCTTCCGAGGTTCCTTTATCTTATGGAACATATTGGTCTATCTTTATATAGACTCTCTGTAGCAACTTGTTTGTGTCTCTTCTAGGACAACAACTCATTGGTGCAAGCTGGTATAATTTTTCCGGGTCAATGTGTCTGGCATCTAGTTCTGCTAGCTTTTATATCATTTGGACGTCTTATATTTAATAGTTCGAGGATCTTGCCAAGACAATGATGGTTGATACCATTCTCTCTTTACCAGCTTATAACTTTCTCCCTTTTAATGTTGGATGATCAGATTACTGAGGTCAATGTAATCTGTGTTCTTGGCCACTATTTAAATCACCTATATTTGGCTCAAGACAATTTAATATCACGTGGGAGAAAGATGTATATTCATCAAACATATATTCTCATCCTCAATCCTCTTCTGAGGTTCCATCTTAAGTGGCACATATGTCTGTGGTGGAATATTCAGATTCTCTTACGATGGTATGTCTGGTTTATGACCCTTAATCATGAGATGAGAATATCTATGCTCACTTATATGGCCTGATGCATATTAATCTTAGACATGTAAATTCATGTGTCCTCAAGCACTTAGATAGTGGCCATTGTATTTTAAAGAAAGTGGCCAAGTACATTATGGTTTTAGACCATGTCCCACGTGAGTGTAGTATGTTCATGGATCATGGTTTTGTCCTCACTCCCCTCATGGACATACTATAATCACGTGGTGCTTGAGACATTAGAGCCTAATGAGTTTCCCTTGTGCACATGTTACACAACGTGAGATTTTACGGGATAACTCTTTGTGCCTTTATAATATCTTTCTTTGCATCACGTTTGGACTTGGATGGCTAATCCAGTCAATGCCATTAAGTGTATTTTTGTGGGTATTCATGATACCATGGCTTTTTCCATACAGATCCTTAGCATAGTCAAGATCAGAGTATATAGGTATAGTCTTTGACCACTTTTCTTATAAGGCTTTTAGACGATTTATAATCTGAAAGGAACTTTTGTTTCATTTGCCCATTGGTTCAATGTGGAAACCATTCATACTTAAGTCTTTATAACTCAATGGGTCTTTCATTTTGGGTGAATGCCTTTTGTTATTTTCGTGG
Organism: Moricandia moricandioides; assembly: GCA_905132885.1. Classification (NCBI taxonomy): domain Eukaryota; kingdom Viridiplantae; phylum Streptophyta; class Magnoliopsida; order Brassicales; family Brassicaceae; genus Moricandia; species Moricandia moricandioides. Next base: position 84,107 of record CAJHQQ010001306.1, read on the forward strand.
TCTTATAATATTAACTATCCTTATGTTGTCATTTATCAATCAATAACACAGAAATGACAATCATGGAAATGACATTATAGAAATGAATCACAGAAATGTCAAACACCAAAACAAGTTTTAATAAAACGATCAAGGATTACAGATGTCGAATTTATTTATCATCTTTGAGACAATCAGAAGTCTCATATTCTATTAAATCATCCTTATCATGATCAAAATCGTTTTCATCATCTTGGACTATCATGTGGGCTTCATGATTCTTTCCCTTTAAACTTTCTTGATATAGATCACATAAATGTTTGGGAGTCCTGCAAGTCTTTCCCCAATGACTGCTCATTCCACACCTATGGCACACTGATTTGGTCGGCTGAGAGGGTTTGAAATTATTCCCTCGGCCTCGTCCATTTCCTCGACCATACGAGTTGTTCTGGACTCTATCTCGGCCATTGTCTTGTCCATACGGACTGCCTCGACCACCATGGCCGTAGTTACCTCGACCGCGGCCACGTCCTGTCCACCTGCGGCCTCGGTCGTGTGCGTTTGAATGGACGTGGTTTGCTTCACTTTCAGTATTAGTTGTATGTGCCTCAGGTAATGGTGTGGATCCAGGAGGTCTCATTTCACTGTTCCTCATTAGGAGTTCATTGTTTTGCTCTGCAAGGAGTAAACAAAATATCAGATCAGCATAAGTGGTGAAGCCCTTTTCTTTATACTGCTGTTGGAGCAACACATTGCTTGTGTGGAACGTGGAAAAGGTTTTCTCTAACATATCCTTTTCCGTAATCTTTTCCCCACACAGTTTCAACTTTGAAACGATCTTGAACAGTGCAGAATTGTACTCGTCCACAGACTTAAAGTCTTGGATTCTGAGGTGGGTCCAATCATAACGAGCTCTGGGTAAGATCACCAATCTTTGGTGATCATATCTGCTTTTCAGCTCTGTCCAGAGTTCGAGAGGATTATCGACTGTCAAGTACTGATCCTTGAGACTCTCGGCCAAGTGATGTCTTATTATTAGTATAGCTCGGTATCTATCATTCTCACTGACATTATTATCATCTATTATACTTTCACCGAGTTCTTTTGATTTCAAGATGATCTTGGTATCAAACGCCCATTGGAGGTAATTATCTCCAGATAGGTTAAGGGCCGCATATTCCAAGTTATTGATATTCGACATCTGAAACCATATGATTATGTGTTTTAGAGTTTCAGATTTTATAAACCTAATTTAGTTATACTTGGTAAACCTAATCAAGTTCTGATTAGTAAACCTAATCATGTTATGTTTAGAAAACCTATTCAGGTTGTTATTAGGTTTAGGTTTCGAATTAGGTTTAGAGTTCATACTTGTGTAGGTTATCAATCTAGAAATTTGGTTTCTATGTTATTTGTGTTCAAACAATCGTTGATCAAGCAAACAATCATTTTTTTCTTTCTAGCAAACCTAATTAGGTTGTTTTTTATGCTTAGTGGCCGATTATGGCCTTTAGGGTTTGGTGATTTTAGATTAGGGTTTATCGTGTATAGATTAGCAACCTAGTACCCGGTTTCTATTTATTTTGAATCTAAACAATCAATCATTCAATGGATTTGAACCCTAGATGATCAGGATGAAGTTCTCTATCCTATCCAGCAACTTAGCAATTGTCTAATTGATTTTATGTAAATTAGGGTTTTAGGGTTACCTTTAGGTTTAGACGGGTTGAACGGACCACCGAGAGGGCTGTCGCGGTTCGTAGGGTGTGTCGCGGGTTGATAGGGTGTTGCTTGTTGTTGTTCGTCCGTGTATCGGCTAGTGATTCTGGTTCGGACGTTCGTTCGTCGTTCGCGGATGCAGTGAACCTCTATCGGGTGTGTATCGCAGGTAAGGGTTCGTTACGCGGGTAAGCTTCTTTCGCGGATGGTTCGTGTATCGCGGGTAACCTCAGTGTGTGCCGGCTAGGATGTATATCGGATGATCCGAGAGAGATCGAACAAGATGAGAGAAGCTTTAGGTGAGATTGAATCGATGGGTTTTAGGGTTAGGGTTCTTGACGGCTGCTTTTGGGTTTATGAGTATCGAGTATTTAGCTTAGGGTTTTAGAGACGTATCGTGCTGATAACGTGTTAAGAAAGTAATGGGGGAACTTGTCTATTCTTCTTATTGATCATCGAATATGGTGCCCTTTATATATAGGGAGTTACAACTAGATAAATGGAAAGATAACATTCCTAGATAAACATGGAAAAGGTAAACCTTATCAAACTAGGAAAAAGAAAAGTCTTGGTCTATCCTTATCCATCCATCGATGGAATATTCCTTTTGGCTGAGTGAGATTCCTTTCGGGTTGGTCCGATCTTATCCATGGTCGGATCCGGTTCTGTCTAATCCAATGGTTATTGCATCCACAATCATCTGGTTCATAACATTTTAATATTTTTTTATTTTTTTTCTTAATGTTATTAATATTTTTATTTACAGGTCGCCCCTAGGAAAAAGTGGCTTATCATCGGGATTGGCTCGGTTAACGATGTCCCTGCAGCGACATCGTCTTATCATCAGGAGCAGCACGATGTCAATGCTCAGCTACGCTCGCAGTTGTCTTCGCTCACGGAGCATGTGACTTCTCTCACCGATGTCCTCGACATTATGGCGGTTGGAAACCCGCATTTGGAGGAGATGTTGCATCAGAGACGGGAACGCGGAGGGATTCCAACCCAACATCATCCACCATCACAGTCACAGCCGGCAACCAACTATGGAGAGGATTTGCCGAGCTAGGACGACGAGTTCGTTCAGCAATTTCACGACCAGCATCCGTGGTTTTTTTTTTTATTTTTAATTGTATATTATGAATTTTAAAACATTTTGTATATTATTTAGTTGTTTATAAAATATTTTTTTTTATTTTTTATTTATAATTTGATTTTTTTATTTTTAAAAAAATAAAATAATTATATTTATAATTATTTTTTTTTAATAGGGAAAAAAATATTTCGAAGCAAAATCCTCGTAAAAGTTTCCAAGTAATGTCCTCGTAATAGGTTCTAGTAAGTTCCTCGTAATTTTTACTACGATCTTACGAGGAAAAGGTTACTACGATCTTACGAGGAAAGCCTACGAGGACCTTACGAGGAAAAGGTAACCACGCCTTTACGAGGAAACGTTTCCTCGTAAATTCGCTAGGACCTTACGAGGAAAAAGGCTTTACGATGAACGTGTTTCCTCGTTATTTCCTAGTAAATGGCCATTTACTAGGAAATAACGAGGAAAACCCGTCCTAGTAATGGACGAGTTTTCTTGTAGTGAAAGAGTTTGATTCGAGATTTGATAAGAATTGCACTTAGTGAAATCTCATATTTCGTATACAAAAAAAGAAATAATTCTACAGATTCGGGATTTATCTCTGCAGATTTCATGAATCTGTTTTATTCACTTTCTCTCGAGGCTGGCATTCTTAAACGATCGCTTAGACAAAATCACAGAAACTATTCATGTTCTTATATAGAAATAAAGAATCTCAATCTTTGTTAATTTTCTCCTCCTCTAATTGTTTTAGAATCAGTTCATTAAATCATGTAAAATATCACAATGTTATAAACCAATCAATAAAAAAAACCATTCTAATTAAAATTAAAAATTAGTCGGCTACTAAAGAACACCATTCAAATTTTGAATTTTTATTCATTTTTGTCTTTGCTAAGATAAAGATAAAAAAATTTGTCACAAAAATAGTTTTAAAAAAATGAACAAAATAAATTTATTAAAAAATGTAAATATACATTTATATTCATTGAATTAACTCACCTAAAGTTTAGAGTTTTGAAATTAAAATTTAAAATATTAAAATTTTAAAAATAAAAAGTCTATTTTGAAAAAAAATCAAAAAATAGTTATTTGAGAGTTTACTTTCTGCAAAAGTGCATAAAGACGATGCAAAAGTGTTTGCAAATTAGATCCCACAGAAACCCACTGAAACATCACGTCGACTTCGGATATTAAGCACCGAGTCGAAGTAGTTGTTCTTAATTACAAAAATTTAGTCTCGTTAGGCACATGGATCATGCATGACCATCAACAACTACACAAATATACAACATAAGTTGTTGATGATAGTAATGAAAAATCACATGAAGATTTGTTGGCACTCCTCCCAGTGGAATTCGAGGCCTTACTACATTGTAGTATTACAAGAACAAATGCTACTAATCATTATGTAAAAACCATAGAAAACACTAAAGAAAAAAGAAAAAGACAAACCAAATCAATTACAAAGTAAAATCGGGTCTCAAACAGTTTCATACATTCGAATTTAAGATTGAGATTGATGGAATGGAAGAATGAAATGTAAGCGAAGTTACTAATAAAACACCTTCTGAGATTAAAGAAAAGAAGGTATTATCAGCGAAACTTGCAACGTTGGTTTAAGCCTCCCATGAATCAGCTAGGCACATCATCAACTTAGCTGGGATTATGAAGGCTCATCAATCTCTATTTACTTTCAAATCTGACAATCATAAACCAAACGAGAAAACAGAAAGAAAGAAGAATCCAACTACGAATATCTATAACTCAAGCACGCAAAAAGGAACCTCTATCAAATCACGATGATCAAATGAGTCGCCGCTATGGATTGAAGATGAAACTGAGGCATCAACAAATATAGAAAAATAATTCTCTTTACCATTAGGGTTTCCGGTTTTTAATTTTTTGGGCTGACATAGTTAGGCCTATAAATTGAACAGGCCCATATTCCTTGGATGAATAACTAAGTTAACCCTACTATATAATAATGCCCACGTGCCATAATAAAAAATAATATTAATGTCCACATGCCATAATAAAAAATAATTAATGTTCTTTTCGTGCTGTGTTCGTTAGGTCTGGCATTCGGGTACCCGTTAGGGTACGGATCAGTTTTTTCAAGTTTTGAGTTTTTTGGGTTTTGAAATTAAGCCCCATTCGAGTATTATAAAATTTCGGGTCAGGTTCGAGTCGGGTTCTCGAGTCTGGGTGGGTTCGGTTCTTATGATTAGAAACATGAAAATAACCAAATCTGAAACGGGTTCGAGTATTTATATCCAAAGTAACCATATTACCCGATTTGATTCGGGTATTTTGTAACCAAACCACTAAAGAATACAAAAAATAACTAAAAATACTCATTTAACACGGTTTTATTTGATTATTTATATCCAAACAATCTTGTCTTATCCAAAAATACAAAAAAATATTATTAATATATTTAATTTATAATTTTAATTTTAATATTAAACTAATTATAAGTATAATTATAACTAACATTTTACATTTCGGATATCTTCGGATACTCATTCAGTTCTCAGTTCGGATCGGGTTCGGTACTAGTTCTTCGGATACATCAATTGAAGACCTATTTGGTTATTTACACCGGGTCCGATTGGGTTCGAAATCCTGATTTCGGGTCGGTTTCGAGTCGGTTCTTCGGGTCCGGATATTTTGCCCGACCCTAGAGCTCGTGCTGGGAATTTGGATCATTACTCATCTGGCTCCCAAGCAATACTCCTATATAGAGCTTGGAGCTAGACTTCAATGGGGTAAAAGATATTTGGTCAGTAAGAACTTCACCAAAACTCAAACTATTTTTATGGTCTATTATTCAAGGAGCCATACTTGTTGGAGAATATCTGCGACGATGAGGTATGTTGACAGAAGAACTCTGCCTCCGCTGCAAGGAGCTAAAAAAATCAATGCACATTTTGTTTATGTGGCCCTTCGCCAAACAAGTATGGCAACACATTCCGCTCCTCATTCCAGTTCACATAGCTGATGAAAATGATATAAAAAATCGATAGTACCGCTCCAATAAGCAATATGCCTTCCCCCTCAGGAATAAAGCACACAATCCTCCCATGGGTTTGCTGGTCTTTCTAGACAGCCAGAAACAAACTAATTTTCAAATACAAAACAGCTCTCCCTGTGGAAATTACAACTAGAGGATTAACAAGCGCAAGAGAATGGGATCATGCCCAACCTATTGTACAATCAACGATCAATAATAACTTATCAGGCATGTGGAATCTTCATCACGAAAGTAGAGCACCATCGCCGGTCTCTTGCAAAGTCGACGCAGCTTGGGAAGCTTCTACGAACCGCGCAGGAATAGCTTGGATCTTGAGCGAAACTATCAAGTTCCCAGATCATCAACTTTGTCTCTTCTCCTCTCATGGCTGAAACCTTAGCTCTCCTAAAGGTATCAAAAAGGCAGAACCTTTGGGAATCTCACACATCACCATCTACTCTGATTGTTCAACGCTCATCAAAGCAACCAGAAAATCAAGGAAGCCTACGATGCTCTCAAGGACATCAATCCTCTCTCATAACCGAGAGGCTGATTATGTAGCTAAACATGCCCTTAAGGCCACCATATTGTTATTGAACCCTATCTATGCTAGCACTTGGCCTAAAAGCTTTCTAAATTTTAATATAATTTCGTTTCCCAAAATAAATTAGGAGATATTGTAGACGCTGGAAAACCGAATGGATATAAACGATATAAATAAATCGATGTTAAGGAAATATACGATTCAAAAGACGAGATAAAAACATTTAGAAATATAGACCATGGAGTCGAGACGAATCTCTTTCCTTAACTCTTAATATTCGCTCCGTAGTGAGACAAACTTGTACGAATTAGAGCCCAGTATACAACCATGATAGACGATTCATGCTTCACCTGTGAACGTCCCTAACGAACTAATAAATCTACGAACACTCTCTAAAACTTACGCTGGAGATTTTGCTGGTTTTCGTTCAAAAAAACGTTTTTGAATGAAATGAGAAAGAGACAAGTTTTTAAAGAGGAGAAGACGAGTCACTTTCCGTAACTGATGCAGCGAGTGCGCACGTTAGTGGAAATCTCGCGAGTATCACGGAGTTGAGGCGTTATTTCATCTTATCGTCACAAAGAGAAACTGCGTGTTGTTTTTCTTTTTTAAAACGAACTACATGTCGTTTAAAATAAAAATGAATGGTGTTTTTGGGAAAAAAACGTTGAGCTTAATTGAGCTCAAAAAGAACATCTTGTAGTGGCCTTGGGGCCACATTTACCCAAGCCCAAGCTCAAGCCCAAGCCTAAGCCCACGCCGAGCCGAGCCAAGCCGAGCCGGCCGGACAGCAGCGGCGGCGCGCGCGTGGGGTGCCTCCTCTCTTTGAGCTGTTTACACTATGCTATCAAGGAGTCATATATATACAACTCAAAATCCTCTTTTCTAACCAATGTGGGACAAAACTCAACTTGTGAGTTTCATGTGTTCAAGATCACAACTTCATCACATCATTTCTCATTCAATTTAAATCTTTTTTTGACGTTTCAATATATCAGATTGTAGTACTCGTTACAAGATTTACAATGATCTATTAACATGATCAAGACGACCACCGGTTTGGCCGGAAAAGCCACCGGAAAAGTCGAAAAAATCACTGTGTCAAAAAATTGTTTCCAACAATCCCCCACATGAATAGAAATGAATCTAAACATATGCAGACTAAATGCAGAATCGATAGACTCTAGTTACTATACTTATTTTAATCATGACTAGACTAGACAGACTTATCGAGAGTGTTTGCGAAAAATTCATTGTGATTGAGTTGGTGTCATTTTTAAGCCTTGAACCACTCATAGTTAATATCTGTCGAGTTTACTTTACCAGAAGGTGAACATAATGTCTTGAACCAACTGGTGTTTTATGTAAACCAAGACAACATGTATATTTTCTCGTAGAACTTAGTTTTCTATTGTGGCCCTGAACTATTCCTGGTTTTCATGAGTGAACTTGGAGAATATAGCCTTGCATTCATTCTCCTAGAAACGGCCTCATTTCACACTTATTAGGTGATTGACCATGAAAATTATTGAGTAATACTTCGCTTTAGAAGCTATGGAATCATTAAAAGTGTATGCTTATCCTTCTTACATTAGCACTTTTATCATCTTAGGAGTTGGGTAGAGATCATAGTCTCAAAGTGCTTTTGGTAGATTTTGTTTGGTTTTGTTTTCCCTTTGAACCTACGTCTTGGGATCTCCAGTCATGATAGGTAGGGTTGCAATCAAGCATCCTTATTTGTTATAGGCTTTAAACCCATTCTTTTTGATGATTTAGCAACAATATCTCGTGGCAAACTATTAGTAAATGGATCTGCTAGGTTGTCAGCCGATTTGATATAATCTATTGTGATTACACCATTTGAGATAAGTTGTCTAATGGTTTTATGTTGTCTTCTAATATGACGAGATTTACCGTTGTAGAGATTATTTTGGGCCCGAGCTATAGCTGATTGACTATCGCAATGTATTCGTATAGCTGGCACATGTTTCTCCCACATATGAATATCTTCCAAAAAATTTCTAAGCCATTCAGCTTCTTCTGCTGCTGTTTGTTTGGTGGATCTGAGTAACACTGTTTGTTTGGTAGATTTCCATGATATTGCTGCCCCTCCTAGTGTAAAGACGTATCCACTTGTGGATTTTGAGTTTTTAGAATCTGATATCCAGTTAGCATCACTGTATCCTTCTAAAACTGCTGGTTCTTTACCATAGTGAAGCCCAAAATCTTTGGTGTAGCGCAAGTAATTAAGTACTCTTGTTATACCTTTCCAGTGTGTATGACCTGGATTACTTGTATATCGACTAAGTACGTTTATTGCATGCGCTAGATCTGGTTTAGTGCATTTGGTCAAGTACATGAGACTTCCAATCACTCGTGCATACTCGTTTTGTGAAACCGCTTCACCTGAATTCTTTGTCAAGTGCATTTGAGGATCTAACGGAGCTTTTGCCGTACTATTAGAGTAATTTTTAAATCTCTCTATTATTGTTTGAGCATAATGAGATTGAGTTAAAATAATTCCATTTGAATTTCTTGTAATTTTCACCCCGAGAATAACATCTGCTAATCCCATATCTTTCATATCAAATTTTCCTTTGAGCATGTTTTTTGTGTGATTAATAATATCTTTATTGCTTCCAATAATGAGCATATCATCTACATATAAACATAGCAAAACATAAGCATTTTTGGTAGTTTTGTAGTATATGCATTTATCACATTCGTTAATTTTGAAACCATTTGACATCATTGCATTATCAAATTTTTCATGCCATTGTTGGAGCTTGTTTAAGTCCATAAAGTGAATTTACAAGTCGACATACTTTATTTTCCTGTCCAGGAATAACAAAGTCTTCATGTTGTTTCATGTAAATTTCCTCTTCTAGATCACCATTTAGGAAGGCGATTTTTACATCCATTTGATGGATTTCTAGGTCTCTTAAAGATGTGATTGCTATCATCAGCCTTATTGAGGTTATTTTCGTTACTGAAGAATATGTGTCAAAATAGTCAAGACTTTCTTTCTGTCGGAATCCTTGAACTACAAGCCTAGCTTTGTGTAAACCAGGTGTTCCATCAGAGTTTAGCTTTCGTTTCATTATCCATCTATTCCCTAATGCTTTGCAGCCTGGTGGTAAATTTGTTATGTACCATGTATAATTTTTCATGATATAATCAAATTCACTTTTGACGGCTTCGTTCCAAAACGGAGCATCTGGTGAGGACATGGCTTCTGCCAAAGTTTTTGGATCATTTTGTACTAAGAATGCCATTAAGAAATCTTCACCAAAAGATTTTTCCTTTCGAGCTCTTTTACTCCTTCTAGGTTCATCTTTTTCATTTCTGAAATATCATTAACAGAAATTTCACCATTTGACTCAGTTTCTGAAACATTATGGTCGTTTGTTTCTTTTCAAGTTCGTTTTGAACCTTGTTTTTCCTTGCAAGGAAAAATATTTTCGAAGAAAGATGCATTTCTTGACTCCATTACTGTATTTTCATGAATATCTGATATTTTAGATTTATATACCAGAAATCGATAGGCATTACTATTATGTGCATACCCGATGAAAATGCAATCCACTATTTTAGGTCCAATAGTGACCTTATTTGGTGGCGGTACCACAACTTTTGCCAAGCACCCCCACACTTTGAGGTATTTATACGAATGTAAATTACCTTTCCATAGTTCATATGGAGTTTTGCCAGTTACTTTGTGTGGAATTTTGTTGAGGATATAATTAGTGGTAAGCAACGCTTCCCCCCACATGTTCTGGGGTAACCTAGATTCCTGCAATATTGCATTCATCATCTCTTTTAGAGTTTGATTTTTGCGTTCAGAAACTTCATTAGATTCTGGTGAATAAGGAGCTGTAGTTTGATGAATTATTCCATGTTCTTTACAAAATGCATTAAATGGACCATCATACTCGCCTCCTCAGTCGCTTCTAACTATTTTAATAGTTGTTTTAAGTTGATTTTCAACCTCGAGTTTAAATTATTTGAATTTTTCTAAGGTTTCATCTTTGCTATGTAATAAATATACATAACAATATTTTGTGCAGTCGTCTATGAAGGTCACAAAATACTTTTTCCCATCTCTAGTTTGTATGTATTTTAAGTCACATAAATCTGTGTGAATTAAATCTAGAGGTTTATTAGTTCTTTCAACACGAGGTGAGGGCGTTTTTGTGAGCTTAGCCTGTACGCATACTTCACATTTTTGTTTACTTGTTTTGCATTTTGGGATTAAGTTTTGATTCATTAATCTTTGTATCGATTTGTAGTTTACATGGCCTAATCTTTCATGCCATATATTAAAAGACTCAACAAAATAGGCAACTGGCTCTTTCTTATTCATTGAAACTTTTGGAGCTACAATTTTCGGAAGGACTGTCATTACATTCATCTTGACCAGTCCATCCTTAACATACCCCTTTCCCAAATACATCCCATTCTTGCTAATCACGAGCTTGTCCGCCTCAAGAGTTGTGGCGAATCCATTCTTGCTAAGCAAGGTTCCCGAGACCAGGTTCTTCCTCATGTCAGGCACATGCTTCACATTCTGCAGAGTGACTTCACGTCCAGATGTTATCTTCAGGACCACCTTGTCGCGGCCTTCAATCTTGGAGACTGCAGTGTTTCCCATGAACAACTTCTCCTGAGTCTTGCTTTTCTGGTAGGTACTGAACATCGCCCTATCAGTGCAAATGTGGGTGGTGGCGCCAATGTTATACCTCCATTCCTTAGGGTTGTTGCTTTCAACCATGTTGACTTCAGTCACCACTGCAACGAGATCTTCTTCAGTGAGATTCGCCTGAGCCTTCTCATCTCTGATCTTGCTGCGACACTCAGCTGTTTTGTGACCAACTTTGTGGTAGTAGTGGCATTTCCCCTTGAATTTCTCCACATTTGCCTTGATCTCAATGCCTTTCTTCTTGAAGTTTGGACCAGAAGCCTTCAAATTTGCAGCTGTTTTGGAAAGCTTTGCAGGAGATCGGGCAATTGCTTTTCTTTTACCTTTCATTTCAGCCACGTTGACACTATGATATTTAGCTTGGAAGAGCTTGTCATCATTTCAGTTCATGGCTTCCATCTAAAGCCTCTGAATGAGATCTTCGAGTCTCATCTTCTTCTTTTTATGCTTCAGGTAATTCTTGAATTCTGCATAGCTTGGAGGAAGCTTTTGGATGAAGCTGAGAGTTGTGAATGTCTCACAGATGGACACTCCTTCAGCAACAATTTCATGGCAAATGAGCTGAAACGCTTCCACCTGATCCATGATGGGTTTTGAATCCACCATTTTGAAGTCATGGAATTTTGCAACCACATACTTCTGACATCCAACGTCCTCACCTCTGTACTTCTTGTCCAGTGATCTCCATAGCTCTTTTGATGTGGGAATCTCACAGTAGACTTGGTACAATGGGTCAATAAGGCGACCCAAAATGTATCCTTTGCAGATGTAGTCGGACTGCAACCAACTATCAACATTTGCAAGAGTGTACACATCATCAATCCCGTAAGGGACAAGGGGCTTGTCCTCTTGGGTGAGTTTATCCAGCTTCATTGTTGTGAGGAAGAACATCATCTTCTTTTACCATGTTTTGAAGCCTTTGCCATCAAACTTTTCTGGCATTAATCCTTGAGTGAACAAGCTTGGTACAGTCGGAGGAGTTGGAACTACAACCGGAGCACTTATGGTTCCTTGAATAGAACCCGTTTGATAGAAACCAGCACCGAACAAATTACGGCGTGTGGTTTCATCAGCAACATTTCCCACTAGAAGAGTATGAGTCATTGTTGCAGCAGTTGTTGTTGTTGCTGTTGCATCAACAGTTGTCATGGTTGCATCACTTTGAGCAGCGTTGAGTGTAGTTTGCGTATCAATGGTGGTGTCAATGGGGGTGTTGTTAAGATCCGTCATTTTTCTATTGAGAAAACATGAAAGCGGATTAGACTCCAATCAACAAATAACATATTATTTCAAATAAATAACAGTTTAAATCGATTGTCATTTTTGGTGTTTTTAGTAAATCGCTTAAAGCGTTACAAACCACCAAATCATATCGATATAAGTCTGAAAAACGTTTTGCAAACTCGCTTAAAAGCGTTCGCATAAACCGTTTGTGTAGACTTGTAGATTGTTTCACAAACTTGCTTTAGAAAGCTATTGTGCAAACGAATCGTTTTTATAACTTTTTTTTATGACTCATGTAACAAAAAACGTTTCGCGATAGAGCTACGGAGCAAAACGCAAACCGTTTTCAGATAAACAAGAAACGTTTCGCGGAAGTGCGTAAAGCAAATCGCAAACACCGTTTCAACATAAAAAAAATAACCGTTTTAGAAATCCTTGAAATCGTTTTATAAAAACGTATTAAGATCAATCCGATTAAAGGTTATATGTAATAAAAGCGATTAAGAGTTAAGACGGTAGACGCCGGAAAACCGAATCGATATAAACGATATAAATAAATCGATGTTAGGGAAATATACAATTCAAAAGACGAGATAAACACGTTTAGAAATATAGACCATGGAGTCGAGACGAATCTCTTTCCTTAACTCTTAATATTCGCTCCGTAGTGAGACAGACTTGTACGAATTAGAGCCCAAGATACAACCATGATAGACGATTCACGCTTCACCCGTGAACGTCCCTAACGAACTAATAAATCTACGAACACTCTCTAAAACTTACGCTGGAGATTTGCTGGTTTTCGTTCAGAAAAACGTTTTTGAATGAAATGAGAAAGAGACGAGTTTTTAAAGAGGAGAAGATGAGCCACTTTCCGTAACTGATGCAGCGAGTGCACACGTTAGCGGAAATCTCGCGAGTATCACGGAGTTGGGGCGTTATTTCATCTTATCGTCACAAAGAGAAACTGAGTGTTGTTTTTCTTTTTTAAAACGAACTACATGTCGTTTAAAATAAAAATGCATGGTGTTTTTGGGCAAAAAACGTTGAGCTTAATTGGGCCCAAAAAGAATATCTTGTACATTTACATTTACCCTAACCCAAACCCAAGCTCGGCCGGGCGGCGGCGGCGGCGCGCGCGTGGGGTGCCTCCTCTCTCTGAGCTGTTTACACTATGCTATCAAGGAGTCATATATATACAGCTCAAAATCCTCTTTTCTAACCAATGTGAGACAAAACTCAACTTGTGAGTTTCATGTGTTCAAGATCACAACTTCATCACATCATTTCTCATTCAATTTAAATCTGTTTTGACGTTTCAATATATCAGATTGTAGTACTCGTTACAAGCTTTACAATGATCTATTAACATGATCAAGACGACCACCGGTTTGGCCGGAAAAGCCACCGGAAAATTCAAAAAAATCATTGTGTCAAAAAATTGTTTCCAACACATATGAGATAAAAATTTACATAAAATCAATTGAGAATATATCCTTTGACTAATAACTAACTAATGATTAATTGTTTAAGACCAAAAAACTGAATAGTTGTAAAAACAGTTTTTATAAAGACATCTCTTAAAATATACATCAGAAATAATAACATTAACATTTTAAATACATATCATATATGGAATATTCGACTAATACTAACCATTATAACATTGTTCTAATGAATTTTTGAAATACATGATAAGGCCTAAAGGTATTTTATTTGATCTAAAAGGTATCAAATAATTGTTTAAAAATGAATTTCCCCCGTCGACCGAAAAATAATTACTATCTATCTAAAAGACACGACTTTCACTTTAACAAAAGCCTCTTTCACCAATTTTTGCAAATTATGTATCTTAATCTAACAATTGCAACATTTAGGAAACTACACTCACAATTTAAAAATGTTGGATTTTTTTGTAAAACAATTTTGAAAGATATCTGCATATTGCAGCGAGGATGGAACGTGTAACACCTTGACTTATCCAACTGCTACCTTCTGTATCTCTATGTGTTTGATTCGCTGATATTGAACATGTGCACTGAGCTTATATTGTCGTAGAAGACAAGCATTGCTGATTTCATTGGACAATGGAACTCGAGAAGTAAGTTTCTAATCCAAGATGTCTCAGCAACCGCGTTTGCAACTCCTTTGTACTCTATTTCAGCGCTGGACCTTGAGAATGTTTGTTGTCTTTTTAAAGACCATTATAATGAGGTTTTTTCCAAGGTAAATGCAGTGGCTCGAGGTTTAACGTCTAAACAGCTCGTCCAATCAGCATCTGAATATGCTGTCAAATAACGAACAGACCCTAGTTTAAAGAGTTACATGTTGTGTTGCTATGTACCTTGAACATATATAATTATGCGCTTCAGAGCTTAAAGATGCACGCTTTGCAAATGTTGCTTGCATTGCCATTGAAGAACATAGAAGAGAAAGAGGATCGTGATGAGAGAGTTACATAGTATTTTCTTGACTCAGGAGTAAAGAGTGATATCATGTTAAACTGAATAATTTCCTTGATCTGTATGGAGTATGGACAGGGTTACATAGTATTTATCTTGACTGTACGGTAGTTAAACGATCCTATTTAAATGTCAAAGATATCTACATTATCTATAACAACTTTAACCAAAGAATATTTCAGTCTTTCAGTTTGTAATCAGTTCCTCTATTAAAACAATAGAAATCAGGACCAGTGAGGACATGGTTTACTTCTAGATGATCTTCGATTATTTGTCAGAAAAGTGTATTTAGAATTACATAACAAAATTAATACAAATAGCATGAAAGAGAGGTGAAAAGATGAAAAAATTGGCTGGAAGCGTCTCTACATAAAGGGACTTGCAAACAAACTTAGGAGCTCTTATTACAAGTGTCACTAAATTTAATCCAACTTTTCATTGGTTAAATTTAAGAGAAAATTTCATCATATCTCAACTAAATTTTATTAAAATTTTTAATAATCAATTTTTATACTCAATTTAATACACATACGATTTATTTTATTCATTTTAATGCTCTTACTTTTAATTCATTTTATTCATTTTAATATTTAGAATATGCTCATTTTAATATTTAGAATATGCTCATTTTAATAATAAGTTCAAAAAAAATCTAGAAAATCTCTAAAATTCAAAATAAAAATCTGAATTTTTTTAAATTATATTTTAAAATTTAAGAGTAAAATAATAAATTTTGGACAATCTTAATTTTTCTAATACTAGTTTTAGTTTTACTTTCAAATTTAGTTTATTTTATAAAGTTTAAACTAATTTATTTATTTTATTCTAAATGATTTTTTTTTTTTAAAAAAATTTAAATATATCCAAAGTTATTTTAATTTCATTCTTAAACTTAAAATAATTTTTTTAAAAAATTAAGATTTAATTTTGAGATTTAGTTTTATTTTAAGTTTTATTTGAAACTTATTAATATTTGATTTAAATTAGCAAAGTTTAGGTATTAAAATGAGTAGAGTTTTAACACTAAGTGTATTAAAATGAACAAAATAACTAGTTTGAGTATTAAACTAGATAGCAAAAAAAACACTAAGTATTAAAAAACTTAACGAAATCTAGTTGGAGTATTTTTATGAAATTTTCCTTAAAATTTATTTACAACATAATTATACATCATTATCATATTTGAATGTGTTGTAACCCATGCTAGTGCTCTAAGTGATATCGGTCATATTTGCATAGTTTTGGTAATCTCTTTAAGTGCATTTCAGGCATATAGAATATCATTTAGGCATATTTAGGTTGCATTCCATTACATTTGTCTATGTCAGGTATGAGAGATATTCATTGATGAGTTTGGAGGCAATGGAGGCCAAAGAAGTGGAGTTTGGAGCAAAAAGGGGTGTAGCGACCAGGCGTAGCGACCAGCCTTGGTCGCTACAGTCCCAGAGGAAGAATCCAGGAACCATAGCGACCAGGCGTAGCGACCAGCCTTGGTCGCTACAGACCCATAGGGATTTGCGGATGCCATAGCGACCAGGCATATTGACCAGCCTTGGTCGCTACAGACCCACAAGGGAAACCCGGAGACCGTAGCGACCAGGCGTAGCGACCAGCCTTGGTCGCTACAGTCGTTGAAGCTGCAATTTCTACGGGTCGACCCAGGCTTGTTGGGTTGACCCGATTTGTTTTCAAACAACTATAAATACTCTTTAAACCTAGTTTTTCATGATTATTCTGGTTTTTATCTGAGACTAGACTACTCTTGGTGAAGAAGATTGAATCTTGAATCTTTTTTATTAATCTTATTTTGATTCATTGTTTATTCTTGTTCATTAGAAATGATTTACTCTGATTCATCTTTGGTTTTTGAGTTCATCATGTTTGCTAGTGAGTAGTCATCTGTAGAATCCATGGGTTAGGGTGATCTAGGGTGATTAGGTAATAGGTTAGAAGGTTTAATGTTTGATTATTCATGTTCTATGATTATTGCTAGTCTCTAATGCTAGATTAGACTTGATCACTTTAATCTAGATCCGTAGGCAATTTGTACCCGAAAGATGTTTGACGAAATGTCTGAACCAAGTGATAACTCTCTTTACTTGTTTAACCAATGAAAATTGATGTTAGGAAAGTTTAGATAGTCAATAGACCTGATCTTAATGATTGCTTGATTTAACTAGACCAAAGACATTTGATGTCTAGTGATTTAAAGCAAATGAACTTTTATCTTGATAGAGAATTAGTTTAATGGTACTTCTAGACTAGTAGAACCAAGTTGTTTATAACGTTAACCGTCTATCTTAGATCCAAATCACCCAAAATCAAAGCCCTTGCCCATGGGTTCTCGTTCTTCCCATTTATTTATAATTCTAGTTTCACATTTGTGTTATTTTGTTGCTTCACCCACATATCTAAATTGATTGCACTTAGATTAAGTTTATACTTGCATTCTCATTGCATCATGTTCACTTAGGATTGGATTGACACTCATCTATACTACTTTGATTAGGATAGAGTAAAATTCTTTATCAATTTTGGCGCCGTTGCCAGTTCTAAGTTGATTGTGACAGTGAGATTTAGTCATAACTTGAGACTAAGTCTTATTTTCTTTTATTCGTTTATTGATACACTTTCTTCATTTCTCTTTGAATCACAGGTGTATGAACTTGCGGAGCAGAGGACCAACAGACCTTGTTCCACGAGTAGATAACATCAGGGGTTTAGAGAGAGAGTTAGCAAGAAAGAGAAGAGAAGAACAACTGATTCCTTTCGATCGGTTGGAGTTTGAAATGGACGTTAACCACAATAACCCTCACCAGGCAGGTGTCAATGGAGTTAACAACAATGTACCACAACCTCCAGATGCACAGGGCCAAGGAGCTGCAAACCTTGGGCAACAACATCCTCCACACCAAGCTTGGACAATCGGGACATATGACCAGCCCAACATCCATGGGAACAAGGCTGGTATCAGAGCAACTGCTGTGGAGAACAACAACTTTGAGATCAAGTCAAGTTTGATCAACATTATTCAAGCTAACAAGTACCATGGTCTCGCTTTGGAGGATCCACTAGACCACCTGGACAACTTTGACAGGTTATGTGGCACAACAAAGATCAATGGAATTTTAGAAGATGCTTTCAAACTGCGATTGTTTCCGTTCTCTTTGGGAGATAAAGCCCACTTATGGGAAAATAGTCTACCTCGGGGATCCATTGAAACTTGGGAAGAGTGCAAGCGTGTTTTTCTTAACAAGTTCTTCTCTACTTCCAGAACTGCTAAGTTGAGAAATGAGATTTCTGGATTCTAACAAAAGAACCTTGAGAGTTTTGCTGAAGCATGGGAAAGATTCATGAGCTACTTAAAACAGTGTCCTCACCATGGCTTCAATGATGAGAGTATCCTGAGCACTTTCTACAGAGGGGTTCTGCCTAAGTATCAAAGCATGTTAGATACTGCAAGCAATGGTTTCTTCTTGGGTCGAACAACTCACGATGGCATCGAACTTGTTGAGAACATGGGCACAAAGTGACTCAGTGTACAATGATGACTGCGACATGCAAAACAGAGGTGGAGGTGGCGAGGACTCCAATACAAAAAAAGAATTGAAATCTCTGCAGGATAAACTTAACATGCTTCTTCTGGATAGAGCTAAACAGGAAAACGTGAACTTTGTTGGGAAGAAAGGTCCAGAAGAAACTCTTGAGGTTAATGAAGTTGATGGTTTGGAGGGACAACAAGAGCTATGCTTTGTCAGTGCTAACGGACAGTGGTACATGAAAGAACCCAACTTTCCCTACCCAAACCCTTTCCCAAACAAGCCCCAGTATCCAAACAACTACCAGCAAAATGCTTACCCACCCAAACAACCCTATCCTCCAGGCTTTCCACCCAAAGGTAATCAGTCTACTCAGGGTCAAGGAAGTTCTCAACAGGCTCAACCTAGAGCTAAAAGTGTGGAATCCATGTTTAAGCAGCTTCTTGAATCTCAAGCAAGGAATAAGAAAGCTATTGGAGATGAGTTCAAAAACATCCACACAAAGATTGATGGGAGTTACACTGAGCTCAACAACAAATTCAAAGCTTCGGAGAATCAATTAGCCACGATGAGCTCCAACTCTAAGAGACCCACTGGATCCTTATCTGGAAAATCTGAGCAGAATCCTAAGGAGACAATGCACTCAATCACTTTACAAAGTGGCAGAGAGTTACTTCAAGAGTTCTCCTCAAGGATGATGAGAAACAAGGTGGAGAGGTAGCCATCAATCTAGAAGATGAGGTTGTAATTGTGGATGAGAAAAACCAATGAGGATATAATAGAAAAGATTGTTGAGGCTAAAGGCAAAGGAAAAGCTGAGGAAGAAAAGAAAGCATCGAACAAAGATAACATTACCTCTCCCTCAACACAGTCTACGTTCATTCCCCCTCCTTATGAGCCAAAACTTCCATTTCCACGAAGATTCAAGAAACAAATTTTGGAGAAGTACAAGACCCTGTTTGAGAAGCAAATGAGTGAGGTTCAGATTACCATGCCCATTATTGATGCCTTCATGTTGATCCCTCAAACAACAAGTTCTTGAAAGATGTTGTAACTCAGAAGAAAAAGGAGATGGAAGGTATGATGGTTCTTAGTCATGAGTGTAGTGCCATTATTCAAAGGTTGACTGTCCCCAAAGAAGCTTGAAGATCCA